>OX336399.1:202981592-203136625 GCA_946902985.2 Meconema thalassinum | reverse complement strand
GCCATCTTTCCAGGATTAAGGCCGGATGCCCTTCCTGACGCCACGTGATTTTTCAGTTCAAAATTCCACCCCACTGTTACCGGGATTCGAACCCCGGCCGTCCGGGTGAAAGTCGAGCAGCTAAGTGCCAAATGCGCCATAACGCTCCCCAATAATAATAATAATACACAAGATGATGACCTACGCAGAAAGACTGAAGAATATACCGTGGATTCAGCAAGTCAAACAGGATTAGGAGAAGGTCCAAGTAAGAACAGTGGAAGTCTTTGACAGGAACCTATTCCGATGTAGGACAAATGGATGGAATGTAACGCCAGAGAATGACGCTCCAAAGAGACCAGGAACCAAATGGACTGAGGAAAGGAAGATTGCCCACGGGGAGAGAATGACGGCATACGGGAGATCAGAAAGGCGAATCATAAATGTACTGCGTTATCCATCTGGGTCCATTCGCACATAATAATAATAATAATAATAATAATAATAATAATAATAATAATAATTACTTGAAGAGACATGACCAAGTAGCCAAGATAATCCACCTTAACCTGGCAAAGAAGCACTCCTTAAGTAATAATGTTCTGACTTACTATCAATACATTCCTGATGCTGTTCTGGAGAATGATACACACAAGCTACTCTGGGACAGGTCAGTGATCACAGGTAGATCTACAGTATGTCAGCATACAGGCCAGACATTATTCTTATTTATAAAGTGCAGAAGAAAACTCATTTAATAGACATCGCAGTCCCTAACTCGCATAATATCCAGCACAATTATGTTGAGAAAGTGACGAAATACATGCCTCTGGCTGAAGAGATCCGACGGATATGGCGACAGGAGTTTGTCACTGTATTGCCTATCATAATCTCTTCCACAGGGATCATACCGAAGTCACTGATGGCCAACCTTGATAAATTGGGGCTCCATCATAATCTGCATACCAGTCATTTTAGAGACCTGCTCCATAGTTCGTTCGTTCCTTAACCTACCAGTATAGAGAAATCCACTCCATCTTGCAACAAATGCCGATGAAATGGTGAATTGTACCCAACGATATGGTGAATATATGAGTATAATAATAATAATAATAATGATATAACAAAAGGTGCTTTTCCATAAATACCAAAATTCATCACTACATCGCTGTCGTCAAGCTGGTTTCCCTCTATGCGTCAGAATGTCTTATCCTCTCTCAGAAATGTGAGCTTACTAAGTTGAGCAAGAAGAGAGAAAGATTCTCCACAACATACTTGGTCCAAATTTAAAAAACGGGATCTACGTAAGAAAATTCAGGCAAGAAATCTATTCTAAGATACATAAGATCACAGAGACAATGCGCACTTGCGACGGATGGACGACTCTAGATGGACAAAACGCATATTTAACAATTTCGACTCAAAACCAAAAACAAGAGTTCCCTGGTACGTTAACGTCAAGAAAGTCCTCCAAGAAATGGGCCCACGACCTGTTGACGCGCACACACGAGACCTTTTTCCGAACAAGCATCGTGACTTTTGGGACTTTCCGAGATGAGAAATGGACAACCGGTGCAAAGTGGTCGGATGAACGCCGTGCTCAACACAGAAAGCTAATGAAAGCCTACTGGATCAATCGTAAATTGAATAAACGCCAGAATGTTTAGTGGAACTTATCGTGGCCCTTAGTTGGCCGATTAGGGAATAATAAGTAATGTAATTAACGCAACCAATGGCCGTTTATTTTTTTCTCAGAACAGGTCAGGGAAGTGATTGGTCGTGGACCTATTGAGGAAGATAGTTGCTGTTTGAGTCGTCAGTCTTTTGACTGGTTTTATGCAGCTATCCATGCCTCCCTGTCCTGAGCTAATTGTTCCATCTCTACATAGCTACCACACCCTACATCCGAGGCAATCTGTTTAACATATTCTAACCTTGGTCTACCCCTACAGTTCTTGTCCTCAACCCTTCCTCCCATAACTAAGCTTGCTATTCCTGGGTGTCTTAGTATGTGTCCTACCAACCTATCTGTTCTCTTCCTTAGCAGCCGCCAGAAACATCTCTCCTCTCCCACTCGTCTTAATACCTCTTCGTTTGTAACCCTATCTTCCCATCTGATATTCATCATTAACCTTTTTTTTTTGCGTATGGCTTTTAGTGCCGGGAGTGTCCGAGGACTTGTTCGGCTCGCCAGTTTTGTAGCTGCTTCCAGACGGACACCCGATGTGTGAGCTACAAGTACCGTTGGGGAGGGAAGTTGGAATGGAAGGACCAGGCGTTGGAAGGTAGCGGCTGTGGCCTATAGGTAGGGACCAACCCCGGCATATGCCTGGAAGGAATATGGGAAACCACAGAAGACCTCCTCGCCTCCTGGATGTGAGCGACTGCCAGCAGTCATGCCGTAACGAGCACGGCTAACTCACCCGGTATCATTCTCCTGTAACACCACATTTCAAACGCTTCAATTCTCCTATTTTCTGCTGCACCAGTAGTCCAAGTTTCACTTCCATAGAGCGCCACGCCCCAGACAAAGGCTTTCATAAATGACTTCCTAATACCTAAATCTATATTCGATGTCAACAGATTCCTATTTTGTAGAAATGCTTTCCTTGCCTCAGCTAACCTAATTTTTATATCCTCTTTGCTTTGTCCATCACTGGTTATTTTGCTTCCTAAGTAACAGAAGTCTCCTACTTCCATCAGCTTTTCACTTGCCAATTTGATGTCCATAGAGGTTTCTGATTTATTGCGGCTGCATTCCAATATTTTTGTTTTACATTTATTAATTTTCATCACGAATTCTTTCCGTAAAACGGAGTCCATACAATTCAAAAACCCATTCAAATCCGCAGGCTTGTCGGCCAAAATGAATAGTAACAAGTAAATATGATTCTAGAGAATTAATTAATTCTCTCTGTTTTGACGTTCCACAGGTTAGGTCGCGAAGCTATGAATTATTTCACATTCAAAGGTTAAGAACTTCCCACCACTTAAATTCACCATTCATGAAAATAATAACCAACTACAATACATTTGCTACAGTCATAGATATATTCATTGAATCAGACGTTGTGTTCAATATCAAACTAAACGTTATAAGCTGTCCAAGCGTCGTCAAGGTGTTCATGTTCATGGTTTGTTTTGTTTTATTTTTAGTTCGTATAATTCATAACCAAGTAGCTTGCCACGGTGGGTGAGTGGTTAGCGTGTCGGTCTACTAACCCCAAGATTGCAGGTTCGCTCCTGGCCGTGGTAAGTGTTTTTTTTGAAAGGCGGCAAAAATACGACACGCATGTCATACGATGTTGGCATGTCAAAGAACCCATTTGAATTCAGTAGGCCGTGTTCATAATGGCAAAATTAATCTCGGGAGTTTCCGCAAACACAAAGTTCCTCATTTCTCTACTAGAAAGCGCTATAGTGTTCAAGAAGCTTAGACAAGATATCTAACCTCCTTGACTTTCATAGTGATTCAAGGAACTACGAAATTCGACATGCAAGCTACCCTCTGGGTGTCAAATTACAAAGCTTGCACCCAGCACCCGAGGCCATACGATATTATTATTATTATTATTATTATTATTATAACCAAGCATCAGCTATAGTTATGCATTTTACGATTTTTGTTTTATTTTTTAGTTTGAAGTTTAATTCTATTTTCTTTTCTTGTCTTTTCGTAAAATTATTAAGATTTACAATAAATGATCTGCTTGGTATTTGTGTCAAGAGGGTAGCCTACTTAATAGGGTTTATGACCTGTGTCCTTTCATAAATAAGTAAATACATTTAACGAAAGGCGCTTATTACAAACGGTCAATTACTTCAAAAAAGGAAGGAAGATTTAATTTTACGTGACCATTAATCATGCGATCATGAGCCACAGGACCTCCTTTTTACGTGGAATCCCAACCACAGGACATGGCATTTCACTTCGTCAATATACTTCTACGAAAAGCTAAATCATTATTGCAGTGTCATCTTGTACGCTTCCGATTGCCTCACGATGAACAAAAATGGCTTAGTCGAAAAACTGGAAGCCAAAGAAATTTTCATGTAGTTCCTACTTTTGCTACCAAACGCCACCGTCAACGACCAACTAGTTCTGAACTTGGTTACTAGACGCCACCGCTGTTGGCTCCTGGCGACGAACGAAGGAACCTAAGAGCGTTAGTCAAATTTAGCCTATAATTTAGCTTCACACAAGCGTAATTAGTGGAAGGTTCTTTATCATGCCATAAATCTATGACATGGGACCGCTGTCTTTATTTCCCCCTTCTGCCAAAGAAAGGAACATTTTGAAAAAGATCTTAGGTTCCGTCGAAGACAAAGAAGACGGCATAACTCATGTGGAGTGTACGGATTAACTATTATGAGTGCAGCGAGACTGACCAACTGCATCATTACTTTCAGGAGAGGAAAACCAATCTGAACTAGAGGTCGGGGTGGCGGAATTTTGCCCCCAAGGGGATCTTTAACGTGCCAGAAAATTTACTGACACGACTCCCTCACATTTAAAGACCCTCAAATGCCAGCTGACTGCGTCGGGATTCAATCCCGCTATCTTGGCCTCAGCAGGCGAGAACGTTACCGCTGAACCACGCAGCAACAACAACAACTCTTATTAAGTACTGTACAGCACGTCATATTTTCCACTGCAATACGAGGTGAATGACCGCAATCATAACAGAGTCATTCTCAGAGCAAGTAGCATGCATCCCATCCCATATTGCAGTGTGCAAATGTAATTACTAATAAGGTTCGGATGTTAAGGAAAAGTCTTTTTTTTTCTGAGCTCATTTTAACCGAAAGCTGAAAAATAAGTTTGAATGACGGGTCCCTGGCTACGTTTAAAGCAATTTGATGTTGCCTATAAATGCATATTTCGGCCATTTTTATTGTTTTGGCCATATTTGTTCATATTTCAATAATATAAGGTCATATTTGGTTAAATTTCAACATTTTTGTTTAAACTGAGGCGTCGTTAACAAGGTACGTGTTATCTGCGTCGAGTTTCAAACACAGGATTTCCGAATAGTGTAGAAAATAAACCGAGCAAGAACTGCTTCTCAAGGCTATGATAATGAATGTTGAAAATGTTAATGTACTGTAGCTCTCTGTCAGTTTGTATGATTTAATGAGTCTGGGGTATTATCGTTGATCATGTTTTGGCACTTAAGACGTTTACTGTATGTTAGTGATACTCTACCTATCCTAAAAATTCATGTCATATTTCATAGTTTTTTAGGACATATTTTATAGTTTTTAAGCCATATTTAGCTAGTTTTTAGGGCATATTTGCTTGCATATTTTGTACTCCTTTAGGTCTTAAACTTGCGAACCCTAGTGGCTAATTAATGTAGCATGTAGACAGACAATACACACGCGCGCGCACGCAAGTTTGAAGCGTTATGCACTTTTCATTCATCGTGAGAAAGTGTTTCTCTCGACAGTAGAGTAGTTTATGGTATTTGACAGCCAGCCATATGCGTGGTGTCCGTACCCTATACTGCCAAGGCCTGATCTGCACTTTTCACCCTGCGCTAAATTGTACGTAATAACTTCTGAACTATTTATGTATATTGGGCGTTTTATTAATGTAACTTAATGTACCCTTATTCTATAATTTATATTAAATGGAGTGATAATTGAAATAAATATTTACTTAAAAAATTTTAAAAGAAAAATCATGATCAAAAATCATTAAGAATAATAATATTTTATGATCGAAAACTACTTTATTTTACAGAGGTGGGGTTTCCAATATCACATAGTCTATAAAAATTTGATCTTTCTATAAAATATTACAGCTACAATAATTTATCGTTATTTTTATTACTGTAACATGAAATTTTCTAATTCTCACATTATTATGCAAATGGCTGCAGTTCCAGGCTAGTTTTAAGTAAAAATGTTTACTAATGTCTATTTCACTACTTCAAACAAACTGAATACTCCAGAAATCACTTTTTGGATGAAAAGAAACTAATTTCCTAACATGTACACATGTTTATTAAGCGCCCTAGCGATTGTGATTAGAGAGGCACAAAGGATGTAAACTCTTATTACATTCTTTACAAATGTACCTGTTCTTTTTCCTTCTACCTCCTCGAATTGTACTAATCTTGCTGTATACGGAACAATAATTGCGTTCATTTTTTTTTTTTTTTTTTCGGTAAAAGGTGAAAGGGTTCGCTGCCCGCCCGCGATAGCTGAATTTGCGCTTGGTTACTCATCAGCAAGTTCCTCAGTGTGACAAACTTTAATACTTGTTGTGTATAGTCTTATTTAATCCACTACTAGACCAAAACATATATTGTGAACTATTAAAACGAATAAGTAACCTGGAAAATACATTTTTTCAGAACGTCAGATCAATCGGTAGTTGGCATTTTTCAGCTGAACTCCGAACGTACGATCAATCAGACGTCGGCGGTCAAAGGGTTAACAGATTGTGCATAAGATACAGTGTGCCCACAAAGACCGGTACCATAGATCACCAACACAGCCTGGAAATGCACAATCCACAAACTATCAAATTGTGGTCATAGACGCCATTGCCTAATTTTAACAATGAAAGCTTTTCAGTCGGTCAACATGGCATGTACAGTACCGTACATCAATACTGGCACTTGTTTCCCGCCTAACGTAATTGGTCACAATTCGTGTTGAGCGACGAAAAGCTTTCTTTATTACAAATTGAAGCCATGAATTCCAAAACAGTACAAGTCCACATTTTGACACTATATGAGTTATGGATAGCCCGACAGCAGTGGCTACGCTCGCTAAAGCGCAGCGTTAGATCGTGGGGCCAAGGTCGTGGGTTCAAAGCCGGCCGAAGTTTTCGGATTTTCTAAGAGCGCTAAAAATACCTCAGTATGCTTTCCTTCGGAGGGGAAGTTCCAACGTCCATTGCAAGTTGCTGGTTGTGGTGGCATCTAGTTGCCAAGTTCACAGCTAGGTGTCGTTGACGGTAGTATTGGGTACTAAAATTAGGAACTACTACGGTACGTGAAATTGACCGTCTGTAGTCCGTACCAGAATTACAGACTAATACAGCCATCACAATTAACACCGTTTATCAGACACACACACAAAGTACACGGGGTTACATGACCGCGTTGTCACAGCCCCTAAACTAAGGAACCAACTAAAATCTCTGCGGGAGATAAAATTTGGCGTGCAGAAGTAACAGACTGTTAGATAGTTACACATCAGTCCCGAACCTTGCATTAGGACAGTGTGACCACATGTATGAACATGGACCCCATATGACAAGAAGGTTGCTGTCCTTATAAGACAATAAAACGTTAAAAATATGCATAGAAAGACGAAAAAAAGTGAATTAATCTCCAATTGTAAAATACTTTCTCGCAATAAATGAGGTCTGATCCTTCTACGAAAACCTGCATATTTTGAATATTATAGCCTATCCCTTAGTTTGCCCGGTGAAATTTACCTCCGCCTTCCGGCGAGCCGCGAGGATTTTTTAAATCCAGAAACCGTTCATAGTTTTGATGTAATATTTTGCCTACGCCTTGTAATAGCCTGTCTATACTTTCTTTGGCTTTTCCCAATGAATTGGTGTCGCCGGAGCCAACCAGACTCATTTAGTTTTGACCGGGGATTTAAGGCCGGATGCCCTTCCTGACGCCACGTGATTTTTCAGGTGAAAATTCCACCCCACTGTTACCGGAATTCGAACCCCGGCCGTCCGGGTGAGAGACGAACAGCTAAGCCTCTGCGCCATCACGCTCCCGCCGTTTTTTTAAATATCTATGCTTAGAAAAAAAAGTAATAAGTTAGCTTTAGTACGTTTAAAGATATACAAGGGGCAGATGACCTCGTAGTTCCGCCACTTAAAACAACAATAACTAACTAAAGATATACAACAAAACGTGTTTATCTCAAAACTTTGATGAGTGGACTTGTGCTGTTATGGAATTCACGGCTTCAATTATCAATTCAATAATACGGTATGGTACCTTCAATATTGTACAAAGCGTTGAGCCATTAGTTTCCAGCAGCGGTTTCCAGACACACAGCCAGCTCTGAGGACACACTGATACTGAGCACCACCCTCAGAGCACAAGAGACAATATAGGGAAAAGTGCGCAATAAATCCCACCCTACAGATGCGATGTTTGCCGCTAGAGGCGCTGCATGATCAGTTCAGTTGGCGGTATTTATACACATTGTGTACGCACGAATCAAGTTATGTTACTGAAATAAGACCATTGTATTTCGATGGTATACTGTTGTGTCCTGTTTTGTAAACAAAACTCTAGAAATAATGTTACTGGAACTAGTTTTCGGGAATGATGATGATAATCTCGTAACCACAGGCACGGATTCAAGGTGGGAGACGGATACCAAATTTTTTTGAAAACTCGAAAAACGAAAACACATTAACCAGACAAATTAAACTTAACGAATTTTGACTGAAAAACTGTTGTGTTTTTTTTTTCATTTTATTCGATACTGAAAATATCTTTATTGCAATTAGTATGTTTTGTTACAACTGTACATATTTACAACTTCATACCTGGTATATAAAAACGATTATTTATATAACAAAATCAACTCGTCTATTTTGTTTAGCAAACCTTGTGATTACCGAATCGATGTTTATAATGATGTCACGATGAATGTGCAGCAATGCACGGATAGGAATTTGGGGCTTTTCACACCAAAAAATGTTGCCGACGTCCAAACTGCAAGCTTGGTTGGCAATTTAAGCTGCGACTTTCACCCTTTGTCGGTATCAACTCGACTTGCCGAAACTGTAACGTACCTTGATAATTTTCTCGAAGCTCGTTGTAAAAGTCGCAAAACACGCCGTTGCACTTTGTACGAATATTTTTGGTGCGCTAAACGCATCAAAAATCTATTCATGTAGCTTGCAAAAAAATTGGTCTGGTTTTGTACGTTTGGTTATTTTGTGATTGCGTTTTTAGTGATACCATTCTTCTTAACAATTTCGATTCTATTCCCCCCCCCCCCCCCCTTCCAAAACCAAACTCTAGATCCGCGCCTGCCTAACCACCTCGGCGTGTATTGGCCAGCAATCTTGGCTGTGGCCCCCAGAGATCCATGTTCGAATCCCGGCTCTGCCATGAAATGTCATTCTGGTCTGAGGGCTAGAACGGGGTACACTCAGCTTCATGAGGTAAAACTGCGAAGAGGTGTGTTCGGCTCCCATCTCATCCTTCCTGGAATGGTTTCCTGTGGTTTCCCACTTACGGTCACCTTCCGAATCATCACCGGAATTACGAATGCACATCGGTTACGCCGCAATGACACAGGGTAGCAGTCACGGGGCTAAATGACCACATTTCTATGACGAGAGCTGCAATGGCCTATATTGGAGGGTATTTGGTACGAGCTGCCGAGTCCGCCTCGTTACTTAGTGGCTAGCACTCTTGGCAGTCACTGCGGAAGCCCGGGTTCGATTCCTGGTTCTGAGGGCTGGAACGGGGTACGTTCAGTCTCATAAGGCAAACCTGAGAAGAGGTGGGTTCGATTTCTACCTCAGCTAATTTGGAAGTGGTTTTCCGTGGTTTCCCACTTCTACTCTAGACAAATGCGGGATGGTACCTAATTAAAGGCCACGGCCGCTTCCTACCAAATTTCACCTCAATTACAAATACACACACTATTACAGACACTACAGTGACACAGGTTAACAGACATATTCTACACACAACAAAGAACATGGGGCTACATGACCACGATGTTGCAACGCCCCTAAGGAATCAACAGCCTATCTCATGCCAAGAGTGCATGATACATTTAGTATCCAGAGTTAGTTCCAGGTCAACTGCCCTTCGGTATCCAGAGTACATCTCCAATAATCTCTCTATATATAAAAATGAAAGTAGGCCTATGTTTTTTCTGAATTTCCATGTAATTTTGCGATATTTGCGCCTTTCAGACTGTTTTATGATGAATTCGCGCACTTTTTGTGTCCTTATAACTCGAGAACGGCTGGGTGGATCAACGTAAAATTTGATACAGATATCCATCAGTGGCACGACACTAATCATTGATGTAACTCTTCTCCATGCCTCTCATAAAAGGGGGCCTACCCTCTTAAAATACATGCTGAAATAGGCGTAGAAGGATGAGACAAAGCTCATTTTCAGCCCCTCAATGTGAGAAACGAAACTCGGGGCCCCTAACCACATTTTAAGGCCCTAAAACCAACAGTTTTTGAGATATACCCAGAAAACTAATTTCACTTAATAAATTAATGAAATAATGCAAGCCGGTAACCATGGCAGCACATTCTCAGAGGTACATCTATTTCTGTAAGACGCAATGCAATTCCATTAATTACATTACTGTGAAGGTTTGCAAACGGCTATAAGGTTATAACGGATCCAAATTAAGCTGAAATATTCATCAATACATATAATGCGCTTAAGGGGTCAAGGGATACTTTAGAATTTTTTCACGCGATATACACGTGCGCGTATGGTACAGAAGGTCTATTATATCCCTACATTTTAAGGCTCTAAAGCCAACAGTTTCTTAGGTGTTCCCAGAAAACTCATTTCATTTAATAAACTAATGAAGCCAGTAACCATGACAACATTATCTCACGAGGTGACATCCAACTTTCCATCAATTTCTGCAAGAAGTAATGCCACTCCATTTATTACATTTCTGTGAAAGTTTGCTAATGGCTATAAGGTTATCACGGAACCAACTAAAACTGTAAAATTCGTCAATGCGTAAAGGGGTTCAAGGGGCACCCTAGATTTTTTTCACACTACTTACACGTGTGGTATGTCGTACAGAAGGTCTATTATATCTCCAAACAGCAACATTATTTTCAACAATTCCTGCTTCTTTTAGGAATTTGGGTCATTGGAGGCTAAAAACCCTGACTTTTCATGCACCACAAGCCTTTATAATTTAAAAAAGGGGTCTTCCTGTAGTTGGGCACTTGACACAACGGTTAGGGTCAGTTTGTATGTGACGTGTATTGCGATTCGTCTACGAGGTTTTCAATTTTATTTCACGTCAGGAAGAACACGTTAGATACAATTGGTTTAAGAGCACATATTAAATAATCATTTCTCTTTGTCGACAAACAGGTTCCAAGCCCCTAACCATTGCAACAGTAGCTCAATTGATAACGTCTGGTTATTAATACCGAATACCGTTCTGCTAGTATCTATTATATGAAACAAAGTGTCCTGACTGTCTCACTGACTCATCATCGCTCAGCCAAAGCTATTAAAGTTAGAAACATGAAATTTTGGGGATATGTTCGTTGTAAGTCGAAGACGCCCACTAAGGAAGGATTTCTAGCCTACTTTTAACAGTTTGCAACAAGTAGTTCCGTGAAGAACTATACAGCCTATTTTCACATATCCTACTCATGTTAATTGCCTCTATCAACATACAAAATTTCAGTTTGAAGGTTGTGATAGATTCGTAGATATTGAGAACCGTCTAAATATTTCAGATGGTAGCCAGGTTGGATTTTTAATTTTGTACTATTACATTAAGATTATTGTGTACGTGTGGTATTCAAACTTCAATTGCATGATTAGAACACAAGAAGTAAAAACGAGATTTTAAAATTACGCACAGCTGCCATCTTGTGATTATGCAAACAATTGAAATAAATTAGTTGCCAGTGGATTAACATTTGTATAAGCATTTAACGTGCAAAGTTTCACTGCACTCGGATAGTTAATTTGCGAGAAACATCCATTTAAATATTTATACTTCGGGTCACCGCCATATTGAATTTGTTCTCACCAGGTTACTGAAAGTTCTATAGGTGAACATATGTTCATAGCCTCTATGAACATAAAAAATATCAGTTTGATTGCTGTAAAAGATTCATAGATATTGAGAACCGTCTAAATATTTCGGATGCTCGCCATTTTGGATTGTTATAGGAATAGACCATAGAGATATGTACCATTCAAGGACAATTACTGCCTAGGTTCATTATTCAAACTTTCACTTCGATCGCATGATTACGTCACAAGAAATAAAAACCTAATCTTAAAATTTCGCACAGCCGCCATCTTGAAGTTATGTAAACAATTGAACTAAATTAGATGCCAGTGCATTACAATATGTAAAATCATTTACTGTACCAAATTTCACTGCGCTCAGAGAGTTAAATCGCGAGAAAAGTCTATTAAAATATTTTAAATTTGCTTGACCGCCATGTTCGTTTTGTACTTTACAGGTTTATTAAATATACTTAGATAAACTTGTATCAGTGGCCTTTATCACTGTACAACATTTTAGGGTGATATCTTAATAGTTTCGGATATATAGAATGCCAGTGAAATATTTCGCACAGCCGCCATTTTGAGGTTATGTAAACAATTGAACAAAATTAGACTCCAGTGCATTACAATGTGTATAAACATGTGCTGTGCCAAGTTTCATTACGTTTGGATGGTTAAATTGCGAGAAAAGTCTATTTAAATGTCTCAAGTTCGCTTGTCCGCCATGTTGGTTTTGTAGTCACTAGGTTTTTGAAAGTCTCATAGGTGAACTTCTAGTAGTGGCCTTTAGCACCGTACACAATTTCAGTTCGATATCGGTAATAGTTTAGGAGATACAGAATGCTGGTGAAATATTTTGCACCGCCGCCATGTTAGATTGGTGAGACTCAATAAAATTTAAAGGGCACGGTGGGGGTCGGCCAGAATAGTGCTATGATCTTATTGAGTTTCATTGTAATCGCTCCAGCCGTTTAGAATTTATTAGGACACACACACACACACACACACACACACGGACAAAAGCTGATCTCATAAGCCTATTTTTTTTCATAAAATGAAAATAGGCTAAAAATGAGGAAAAAGTAGACTTATGCGATCGATCCGGGCAAATGTGTGCCTGTCTGTCTGCCCCCCCCTATCAACTCCTAAACGGCTGGAGCAATCGAAACCAAATTTGGTATGAGTAAAGATCTATACCTGAATCTCTCAAGGCCATATTTGAAAAATATGTCAGTGCTACCAACGACTGATAAACAGCAATTGAAATTTGAGCTCCTTTTTGGATATCATGGAAGGTATACATGGGAGCTATTAGCACCGACTACGCCACCGAATGAATAATATAGCGAGGAAATATACCTATAGGGATAGCGGTCTCTATATTAGCCACCTCTCATAAGGACAGCTTATGCTTTCAAAGATGTTGATAGTTGAATCTTGAAGCCAAATTTTGGAAAATTTTCATGTTGAAGTGCTAGTAGCCAATTTGTAAAAAGCAAATATTATATAAGTTACGTATCTACTTGACGTAATATGTTGGATAAAATAAAATAAAAAACATTAGCAATTAAAGTGCAAAAATAAAATATAAATATAGAAATAACATTACAATAATAAAAGAAATATGAAATTTAAAATAATAAACATAACTGTAAAATAATCATGAAAATAATTGTAAAAATCAATTCTAAATTAGCTAATTAATTCAATAGAACGATATCAAAATTAAATCTATAAGAACATAAGTAGGTAATAAAGAGCGGTTCTGGGACAGGGGCTAATGGGCAAAATGGCCGCCGCGCGCAACTGCCCTGTGTTATTCTTATAGAGAGGTCAGTCATAGCTGGGTCAGGGGCTAATGGGCAATATGGCTGCCACGCCCTGAGACATTGCATGACGTCACAGAGAGAGGTTGACAGTGTAACGTTGCTAAATGGAATATTTATTATTATTATTATTATTATTATTATTATTATTATTAGGTAATCATGCATTGATCACGTACAATCAAGACCAGTCTTATATTGCCCCACTTTATGGTGTAGTGGCTAGCATTTTTAGCTGTTACTTTAGAGACCCGGGTTTGAGTCCTGGCTCTGTCAAGAAATGTAATTCTAGGCTGAGGGTTGGAATAGTGTACACTCAAACTTGTGAGGCAAAAAAAATCAGAGCAGCTATGTTTAATTCATACCTCAGCCATTCTGCCAAACCGAACTGAACCTAACCTAACCTAACTTGAAAGTAAAAAGAAAAAAAAACTGAGAGCAAAAAAATGTAATCAGAAAGTAACAGCAAATGTAAGAGCACATATAATAAACTTAGTTAAAACCTAACCTAACCTAAACTAACTTCACCTAACCTAACCTAACCCAACTTAACCTAACCTAACCTAACTTCAAAGTGCAAGCAAAAAAAGTGAGAGCAAAAATTGTAATGAAAAAATTAAGAGCAAATGTAAGAACACAAATAATAAACTTAGTTATAACCTACCCTAACCTAACCTAACCTAACCTAACCAAGCATTTCCTCACCTAATTTCACCTAACCTAACTTCAAAGTAAATGCAAATATAAGAGCAAAAAATGACAGCAAAAAGTGAGATCAAATAGTGTATGCAAGAAAGTAAGAGCAAATGAGAGAGCACAAATAATAAACTTAGTTATAACCTAACCAAACCTAACCTAACCCACAGAAACCTCATTTTAAGATTTTAGATTTTACATTTTAACATTTTACATTTTAACATTATAGATTTTTGATTTTTTTCATTTTACTTTTTTAGATTTTACATTTTTGATTTTTTGTATTTCAGTTTTAGTTTTTTTTTAGATTTTACATTTTAAATTTAATATTTTTTGATTTTAGATTTAACAATTTCCATTTTCCGAAAAGAGTCACTTACCTAACCTCACCAAACCTAACTTTACCAAACCTAACTTAAGCTAATCCAAAGGGCTAATGCACATACACAAAGTATATAAGGACACATGCAACTCTCCTTATGCTAGTCTTATTGGCTACTGTACAACATGATCACTACCCCAACCGTCTTTTTTTTTCATTTTGTTGTTTACTCATTTGTCAATTTTCCAATTTCCCATTTTCAGTTTTTTTAAATGTCAGTTTTAAGTTTTTTTAATTTCATAATATGGAAACATGGATTTTGCATTTTGTTGTTTACACATTTGTCAATTTTCCAATTTCCCATTTTCAGTTTTTTTAATGTCAATTTTAAGTTTTTAAATTTCATGATATGGAAACATGGATTTTTGCATTTTGTTGTTTACACATTTGTCAATTTACCAAATTCCCATTTACAGTTTTTAAAATTTTAGTTCAATGTTTTTTCTATTTTGTCAATATGGAAACATAGATTTTCCAATTTGTGTGTTTTACATGTTCATTTTGCATTAGGAGTGGAGAGAGGTGGGTAGTAATTAAAAATGTACAAGCAGTGTCCATACAATATTTTTTATTTTAAATACATGTACACTATTTACACTTAAATACATTTTTATATATAGTCTATTTTTTGTTATAAATTGTACAGTTGTTTTTATTTTTGTTTTCTATTTTATTTATTTTTGATTATGAATACTATTTTTTTATTTGTATAGTGCCATGGTTTTATTTACTAAATAGTTTTGTTTTATGTATTTGCTAGTTGCAGGCAGAAGATTTTGATATTCATAACTTAACTCTTTAAGCATGGTCAATGATTGAGTAATGACCATAGGCATGTGTACCTATACCATTAGCATCAATCACTCTTTTATCATCACCAGGACACAAAGCAATTTTGTTTAGCCTTATAGATGATATGTCATGTTGTTTAGAAGCGATAATGTTCATGGGTATTCTTTTTACATTGTTTTTCATGACACAATCCTTATAATCTTGAAAGCTTATACAATTTTTGACAACACCTCTGCTAATACCTTTAATCTTTTTGATTTCTTTACCATTTATGTCTAAAGCATACATTTTAGCTCTAAGTCCAACAAATGCTTTTATAATTTGTCCACAAGCCTCGTCTTTAAATTTCCCCAACGTTTTCTTGTTTGATGTAGAGTAACATATGTGATTAGTAGGATAATCTGATGTGTCCAGGTGTTGTAGGAAATCCAACTTGTCTTGATATACATCTGGGGTGTTAACCAAATATATGAACGAGTCAGTATCCATATACATGAGTTTAAGATTGTCCATGCCATAATAAGGTAGCAGGACATCATAGTGGTGGGAATACATGAGAGTTTTTGAAATATCCAGTATACACATTCCAATATATATAGGCTTATTGAATACAATGTTACGTTTAGCCATGTGGAAAGCAGCTAGGTTAGGGCCATAAATTGTTCTGTCGATAAATGTCGGCTTTGCTATTAGCTTTTCTGCCTTTTTGCTGTCAGTCACAAGACGTATGTCTATTCTTTTACGGATATTTTCCATTGTTTTCCCAAAAATGGCATTGTTGAATAATTTGTACAGATTTTTCTCAAAATCATTTTTGGCTTGTTTTCGAAGGTTGTTATTAAAATCAACGTATGCCTTTAACCAAGGTCTTTGTTTAAACTTTAACACACGATGAATTTTTATCAATTTTATTCCATGATCTAAAGCCTGTTTTAATGCCATGTAGTGAACAACATATCGCCTTCGATTTCCAAGATGAGGAATTAGTTTTTTCAGAGACGAATCCTTAGGTTGTGTACACTCTGGTAGGAAAGGTAAATCGTTGTGTAGATCATGAAGGTCAGATGGGTAATCAACATCAACGTCTAGAATGTATCCAACAGGATCGTCTTTCTTTAGTTTTTCTAGATCAACAGTATCTGGAGAAACCCACTGAAATCCACCATAAGGAAGGGAGTGGCACATAGCCCACCCGTATTGGTTGTTGGCATCATCATAGGTAATAAACTGCGATGGTTTCTCAGAATCATAGGTTTCCATGTATTTATTGTTAGCTTCAGCATACCGATGAGACACTTGGCATATGCCTCCACGTATTCCAGACTCGATTAGAAGAATCTGATCGTAATCCTGTAGCAATTCCAGTTCAATTCCTGTGTAAAGGAGCATTGCCTCAAAACTTAAACCAGGCGAAGTAAAAAAGTGTGCAGCATCCACTCGGTGTGTTTCTAGTGTTTTGTTTCTAAACGTTTCAAAGCTGTCTGCTAGAAGGAGTACATCTGAAGTTAGGTAGAGGTCACAATATTCCCCTAGAGTTTTAATGTTGAACTGATTCCACACATTTTTGGCATGTTCATAGTCTTCTTGACTAACATCTTCTTGACTTAATTTCTTAAAGAATGCCTCTTTTGGAGGTAAACACGTTTCACTTAACTTTTCCCAAGAGTCAATGTAGTCATAACAAAATACCCCTTTACGAGTCATGAGCATTGCATTTTCTTTTCCAAAGTACTTGTCTGTTTCAGGGTATGATGTTAAGTTGGAAACTAAGTTTTCCAAACTACTCGGCATTAACCGAAACGTGTCCACAAATCTAAGCTTAACATTTCCTACATATTTGGTAAAGGAAATGTACTTTTCTTTGGAGTTAGCGATAACATCCACTCTCTCAGTAGTACATCCCAATTGCTTTACAATGAAATTTGCGTCGTAGCCACTCATATTATGTAGAAACACAGGAACGGGGTTACGTGTTTTACACCTCAAATTACAGTTATTGTGAGCACTTCCACGGTATTCCCCTGTAATATGGCAGTGGTCTCGAACTTTCCAGTCCTGTTGGGTAAATGGTTTTTGACACAAATAACAGGTTTCAGAACATTGGAACTCTACTTCTTGATCCTCAGTTAAAGCCTTCGGAACATTTAAGCTGTAAAGGCGATCGATTTCATTAGCTATTGAAATCAAACAGTCCATAAACTTTTCTGCAGCGTCAGGTCCACGATAAATAAGAGGTCGGCTTGGAAGGTTTGTCTTTATGTGTTCCACAGCAGGTGAGAGTTTAACGTATATACCAAAGCTCATAGGAACATGACTCTGGTATGGCACTGTATAACTTGCTTCAGGATTGGGTAGACATGTTTGATAGGGTAACAGTATACTTTCAAAATCAGCATAGATAACGTAAGGTATTCTCAGCATTTTTTCCACGTTTAAAAATTTAACAATGGAGTTTTTAATAGGCATTTCAACCCTAGCAATGTCATGCTGGACACACAAAGCTCTATGTTCTTTCAATTTTTCCATTCCTTGTTGTCCATATCGATTATCAAAGTGTGTAAAACACCGTTTACACGTATATATCTTATGTTCATAGCGGGTAATCTGATGTCTTACTAGTTTATCAAAATCTTTGATAAAGACGTAGTGGTTCTGAGCGGATGATGAACTTAACAGGAGGAGGTCGCGATGGTCTTGCAGCTCTTGATCCACAATCTTTAGAGGAAACACTTTGTTGTCTTTTTCCAGTCCAAATACATTAATGGATATATCGTTGGCTTTTTCAAATTTGGGAATGTCAGCTAGTAATGTAGGAAATGATATTACAGAAAAATCATACTTGTTGTCCAGGTCCTTGTATTTACTAACGCGTTCAGCTTTCGTTTTAACCAGTTTTGCTAAAATGGCATACATAAAACACTTTTCATCCTTTAAGTTTTGAGGATTAATGCAGGCTTTTCTTGCTTGTATAGCTGCTGGTAATGGAATATATGTGCTGCCACGCAAGGGATTATACTTATTTATTTTCAATCGTACTCCTTCCACTGCTAACAAAGCCCAATTACTACCTTTTAGCTCAGATTCCTCCATTTCCGTAGTTAACTTTGTAAATTGTGTTTCCAAGAAACTACTTAAGTCCGTTTCCAAAAATAGGGCCTGATTTCGTGTTTTAAAAGCACGATCTGTAATTTCATTGGTAGATGTATGAATGAATCTACATTCAGCCACAAGATTAACTTTTATCGACTTGTGCATTGCTAGTTCTTTCTGCATAGCTTGTATTATTTGCTGTTTGGACTCTTTAAGGTATGAATTTAAATCCTTGCACGTATCGCAACGAATGAAATAGGATTTAAGTCGACCTTCAAAAGATGTCTCATATTCAATAAGTCCATTTTTGTCAGGGACCAATGACAGTAGGTAATGTTTTGTAGGCTCTGCTTTTTGTCTTTTAGCTGCCGACACAACATTACAACATTCTTCATGACGACGTCCGTTGTAGGCATTGTTGAATGTACAGCCACACGTTTTACACTCATGAAATTCCCCACACGAAACTTCATGACGCTTCCTATGATAGTCCCGAAGAAAAGTCTTTCCACACTCTTTACACATATAGCTAGGAATGGGTTCTTCCATCACGAATGTTGATTTCTGCAAACAGCTGCTTACTGCGTATCACAAGGCTAGAGGTTGGTCGGAGAGACGGTCTTTCACGATGTGAACACCATGAGAGGTAGTAGTCAACTGGTGATATTCTTGTGAAGGGTCCTCTAATATACCCCTAGTCTAGACCAACAACTCTTTACAGCGTATGACAAGGCTGTAGACTGGACAGTGAGACGGTATTTCACGATGTGAACACTGTAACAAGTAGTAGTCAACTGATTATATACTTGCTAAGGGTTCTCTAATATACAATAGTCAAGACCAACAGCTACTTACTGAGTAGTACAAGGCTGTACAATAGTTGTTTTGACAGTCTTTCACGATGTGGTCACTGTGAATAATGGTAGTCAACTGATGATATTCTTGATAAGGGTCCTCTAATATACCCCTGGTTAAGGGTAACAGCTGTTCACTGCTTATGACAAGGCTAAAGACTGGTTGCTTCAACGGTCTTTCACAATGTAAACACTGTGACAGGTAGTAGTCAACTGAAAATATTCTTATGGCCTACTCAAGGTTATCAGGTACTTACTGCATATCAAAAGGCTGTACACTCATGTGTGTTAGGCACTCTTTTTTGCTAAGGACCCCAATATTCCCTACACAAGGCTATACATGTTAGTTCTAAACACTTAGTGGTTAATTGTATATTCAATTTTTGTACAAAGCTTATACAAGCACGTTTTATGAGGTAAAACTTTGTTAAATAACTGCATGCGACACGCAAAGTATGTTTCCGCTATCTAGCGGTGACTATGAGTACTACTTGAACGACCAGCATGCTACCTAGCGCTCCATTTCAACACTCGCTCACTGAACGATCAGCATGCTATCTAGCGGTCGATAGCAATACTCCTCAACTACCAGCCTGCTATCTATCGGTCAATATGACAACTCACTCAACTACCGACATGCTACATGGCTCTTTTGGTCAGTTTTTTGTTGGCTTTTTTTGGTCAGTTTTTGTTGGCTTTTTTGTTGGCCTTTGTTGGCTTTTGTTGGCTTTTGTTGGCTTTTTTGTTGGCTTTTGTTGGCTGTTGTTGGCTTTTGTTGGCTTTTGTTGGCTTTTGTATTAGCTCTTTCATATTTGCTCTTGCTTGTGGGGGCTTATTATTTGGTCTTGGAAAGTATGTCAGTCCTTTTTTTATGGCTGCAAAATGCTTACAGCCATGTTTGTAAGCAGCAACAACAACAACAACAACACACAAAATTCAAAAAAAATCCAAAGTACTCTAAGGTTTATCAATGACTCTCAACTCTTACACTTACCTCTATCCCATGCCTAGTCAAAAAAGTAGTGTATTTTTCAAATTTTTCAAAAAAATATTTGGAAAGTAGGCTATATCATTAAACTAAAAATCCTGAAAAGACATATGTTAACTCCAACACCTACCTCTATACCACTCTCAGTCCAAAAATAATGTATTTTTCAAATTTTCCAAAACATATTTCCGAAAATGGGTTATATTTCCGAAATTAAAAAGTTAACAAAAAATGTTTGTTTGACATAAATGAATGGCCTTTGCCTCCTCTACCACTGTACCAAGTCCCAGGTCTCCAGGACAAAAAAAAAAATTTTTTTAAAAGGGTTTTATTTCCAAAATTAGGAATTTTACAAAAAAGTTTGTTTGACATAAATGAATGGCCTTTACCCCCTCTACCCCCACACTAAGTCTCATGTCTCTAGGACAACAAAAATAAAATTTTCAAAATGGGCTTATATTTCCAAAATTAGGAATTCTACAAAAAAGTTTGTTTGACGTAAATCAATGGTCTTTACCCCCTCTATTCCAACACCAAGTCTCAGGTCTCTAGGTCAACAAAAATAAAATTTGGAAAAAATGGTCACTATTTTGGAAACTAGGAATTCTACAAAAAAGTTTGTTTAACATACATGAAAGGTCTCTATCCCCTCTACTTGTAAACCAAGTTCCAGGTATGTGAGACAAAAATGAAAAAAGTTCTTTTGGGAAAGTAGGCGATTTTTCATATAACCAAACATTCAAAAATGTGTTCATTGGGCTCTATGTCCTTTATTTTTATAATAAAACGTTTTTATTTTTTACATTTTTTTGAAAAAAGTTCAATTTTGAAATTTTTATAATTTAGAAACTAAAGAGTTTTCAAAAAATTTTGTTTGACATAAATGAATGGTCTTGACCCCCTCTACCCCCAAAATAAATTTCAAGTCTCTAGGACAAGAAATAACAGTAGTGGAGTAGGGGGTTTCTGCTTCACTTGACACTCCTGTGCCCAACAAACCAAGATGGCGGCCACGCCAAGTAAAGCAGAACCCCCCTACTCCACTACTGTTATTTCTTGTCCTAGAGACTTGAAATTTATTTTGGGGGTAGAGGGGGTCAAGACCATTCATTTATGTCAAACAAAATTTTTTGAAAACTCTTTAGTTTCTAAATTATAAAAATTTCAAAATTGAACTTTTTTCAAAAAAATGTAAAAAATAAAAACGTTTTATTATAAAAATAAAGGACATAGAGCCCAATGAACACATTTTTGAATGTTTGGTTATATGAAAAATCGCCTACTTTCCCAAAAGAACTTTTTTCATTTTTGTCTCACATACCTGGAACTTGGTTTACAAGTAGAGGGGATAGAGACCTTTCATGTATGTTAAACAAACTTTTTTGTAGAATTCCTAGTTTCCAAAATAGTGACCATTTTTTCCAAATTTTATTTTTGTTGACCTAGAGACCTGAGACTTGGTGTTGGAATAGAGGGGGTAAAGACCATTGATTTACGTCAAACAAACTTTTTTGTAGAATTCCTAATTTTGGAAATATAAGCCCATTTTGAAAATTTTATTTTTGTTGTCCTAGAGACATGAGACTTAGTGTGGGGGTAGAGGGGGTAAAGGCCATTCATTTATGTCAAACAAACTTTTTTGTAAAATTCCTAATTTTGGAAATAAAACCCTTTTAAAAAAATTTTTTTTTTTTGTCCTGGAGACCTGGGACTTGGTACAGTGGTAGAGGAGGCAAAGGCCATTCATTTATGTCAAACAAACATTTTTTGTTAACTTTTTAATTTCGGAAATATAACCCATTTTCGGAAATATGTTTTGGAAAATTTGAAAAATACATTATTTTTGGACTGAGAGTGGTATAGAGGTAGGTGTTGGAGTTAACATATGTCTTTTCAGGATTTTTAGTTTAATGATATAGCCTACTTTCCAAATATTTTTTTGAAAAATTTGAAAAATACACTACTTTTTTGACTAGGCATGGGATAGAGGTAAGTGTAAGAGTTGAGAGTCATTGATAAACCTTAGAGTACTTTGGATTTTTTTTGAATTTTGTGTGTTGTTGTTGTTGTTGTTGCTGCTTACAAACATGGCTGTAAGCATTTTGCAGCCATAAAAAAAGGACTGACATACTTTCCAAGACCAAATAATAAGCCCCCACAAGCAAGAGCAAATATGAAAGAGCTAATACAAAAGCCAACAAAAGCCAACAAAAGCCAACAACAGCCAACAAAAGCCAACAAAAAAGCCAACAAAAGCCAACAAAAGCCAACAAAGGCCAACAAAAAAGCCAACAAAAACTGACCAAAAAAAGCCAACAAAAAACTGACCAAAAGAGCCATGTAGCATGTCGGTAGTTGAGTGAGTTGTCATATTGACCGATAGATAGCAGGCTGGTAGTTGAGGAGTATTGCTATCGACCGCTAGATAGCATGCTGATCGTTCAGTGAGCGAGTGTTGAAATGGAGCGCTAGGTAGCATGCTGGTCGTTCAAGTAGTACTCATAGTCACCGCTAGATAGCGGAAACATACTTTGCGTGTCGCATGCAGTTATTTAACAAAGTTTTACCTCATAAAACGTGCTTGTATAAGCTTTGTACAAAAATTGAATATACAATTAACCACTAAGTGTTTAGAACTAACATGTATAGCCTTGTGTAGGGAATATTGGGGTCCTTAGCAAAAAAGAGTGCCTAACACACATGAGTGTACAGCCTTTTGATATGCAGTAAGTACCTGATAACCTTGAGTAGGCCATAAGAATATTTTCAGTTGACTACTACCTGTCACAGTGTTTACATTGTGAAAGACCGTTGAAGCAACCAGTCTTTAGCCTTGTCATAAGCAGTGAACAGCTGTTACCCTTAACCAGGGGTATATTAGAGGACCCTTATCAAGAATATCATCAGTTGACTACCATTATTCACAGTGACCACATCGTGAAAGACTGTCAAAACAACTATTGTACAGCCTTGTACTACTCAGTAAGTAGCTGTTGGTCTTGACTATTGTATATTAGAGAACCCTTAGCAAGTATATAATCAGTTGACTACTACTTGTTACAGTGTTCACATCGTGAAATACCGTCTCACTGTCCAGTCTACAGCCTTGTCATACGCTGTAAAGAGTTGTTGGTCTAGACTAGGGGTATATTAGAGGACCCTTCACAAGAATATCACCAGTTGACTACTACCTCTCATGGTGTTCACATCGTGAAAGACCGTCTCTCCGACCAACCTCTAGCCTTGTGATACGCAGTAAGCAGCTGTTTGCAGAAATCAACATTCGTGATGGAAGAACCCATTCCTAGCTATATGTGTAAAGAGTGTGGAAAGACTTTTCTTCGGGACTATCATAGGAAGCGTCATGAAGTTTCGTGTGGGGAATTTCATGAGTGTAAAACGTGTGGCTGTACATTCAACAATGCCTACAACGGACGTCGTCATGAAGAATGTTGTAATGTTGTGTCGGCAGCTAAAAGACAAAAAGCAGAGCCTACAAAACATTACCTACTGTCATTGGTCCCTGACAAAAATGGACTTATTGAATATGAGACATCTTTTGAAGGTCGACTTAAATCCTATTTCATTCGTTGCGATACGTGCAAGGATTTAAATTCATACCTTAAAGAGTCCAAACAGCAAATAATACAAGCTATGCAGAAAGAACTAGCAATGCACAAGTCGATAAAAGTTAATCTTGTGGCTGAATGTAGATTCATTCATACATCTACCAATGAAATTACAGATCGTGCTTTTAAAACACGAAATCAGGCCCTATTTTTGGAAACGGACTTAAGTAGTTTCTTGGAAACACAATTTACAAAGTTAACTACGGAAATGGAGGAATCTGAGCTAAAAGGTAGTAATTGGGCTTTGTTAGCAGTGGAAGGAGTACGATTGAAAATAAATAAGTATAATCCCTTGCGTGGCAGCACATATATTCCATTACCAGCAGCTATACAAGCAAGAAAAGCCTGCATTAATCCTCAAAACTTAAAGGATGAAAAGTGTTTTATGTATGCCATTTTAGCAAAACTGGTTAAAACGAAAGCTGAACGCGTTAGTAAATACAAGGACCTGGACAACAAGTATGATTTTTCTGTAATATCATTTCCTACATTACTAGCTGACATTCCCAAATTTGAAAAAGCCAACGATATATCCATTAATGTATTTGGACTGGAAAAAGACAACAAAGTGTTTCCTCTAAAGATTGTGGATCAAGAGCTGCAAGACCATCGCGACCTCCTCCTGTTAAGTTCATCATCCGCTCAGAACCACTACGTCTTTATCAAAGATTTTGATAAACTAGTAAGACATCAGATTACCCGCTATGAACATAAGATATATACGTGTAAACGGTGTTTTACACACTTTGATAATCGATATGGACAACAAGGAATGGAAAAATTGAAAGAACATAGAGCTTTGTGTGTCCAGCATGACATTGCTAGGGTTGAAATGCCTATTAAAAACTCCATTGTTAAATTTTTAAACGTGGAAAAAATGCTGAGAATACCTTACGTTATCTATGCTGATTTTGAAAGTATACTGTTACCCTATCAAACATGTCTACCCAATCCTGAAGCAAGTTATACAGTGCCATACCAGAGTCATGTTCCTATGAGCTTTGGTATATACGTTAAACTCTCACCTGCTGTGGAACACATAAAGACAAACCTTCCAAGCCGACCTCTTATTTATCGTGGACCTGACGCTGCAGAAAAGTTTATGGACTGTTTGATTTCAATAGCTAATGAAATCGATCGCCTTTACAGCTTAAATGTTCCGAAGGCTTTAACTGAGGATCAAGAAGTAGAGTTCCAATGTTCTGAAACCTGTTATTTGTGTCAAAAACCATTTACCCAACAGGACTGGAAAGTTCGAGACCACTGCCATATTACAGGGGAATACCGTGGAAGTGCTCACAATAACTGTAATTTGAGGTGTAAAACACGTAACCCCGTTCCTGTGTTTCTACATAATATGAGTGGCTACGACGCAAATTTCATTGTAAAGCAATTGGGATGTACTACTGAGAGAGTGGATGTTATCGCTAACTCCAAAGAAAAGTACATTTCCTTTACCAAATATGTAGGAAATGTTAAGCTTAGATTTGTGGACACGTTTCGGTTAATGCCGAGTAGTTTGGAAAACTTAGTTTCCAACTTAACATCATACCCTGAAACAGACAAGTACTTTGGAAAAGAAAATGCAATGCTCATGACTCGTAAAGGGGTATTTTGTTATGACTACATTGACTCTTGGGAAAAGTTAAGTGAAACGTGTTTACCTCCAAAAGAGGCATTCTTTAAGAAATTAAGTCAAGAAGATGTTAGTCAAGAAGACTATGAACATGCCAAAAATGTGTGGAATCAGTTCAACATTAAAACTCTAGGGGAATATTGTGACCTCTACCTAACTTCAGATGTACTCCTTCTAGCAGACAGCTTTGAAACGTTTAGAAACAAAACACTAGAAACACACCGAGTGGATGCTGCACACTTTTTTACTTCGCCTGGTTTAAGTTTTGAGGCAATGCTCCTTTACACAGGAATTGAACTGGAATTGCTACAGGATTACGATCAGATTCTTCTAATCGAGTCTGGAATACGTGGAGGCATATGCCAAGTGTCTCATCGGTATGCTGAAGCTAACAATAAATACATGGAAACCTATGATTCTGAGAAACCATCGCAGTTTATTACCTATGATGATGCCAACAACCAATACGGGTGGGCTATGTGCCACTCCCTTCCTTATGGTGGATTTCAGTGGGTTTCTCCAGATACTGTTGATCTAGAAAAACTAAAGAAAGACGATCCTGTTGGATACATTCTAGACGTTGATGTTGATTACCCATCTGACCTTCATGATCTACACAACGATTTACCTTTCCTACCAGAGTGTACACAACCTAAGGATTCGTCTCTGAAAAAACTAATTCCTCATCTTGGAAATCGAAGGCGATATGTTGTTCACTACATGGCATTAAAACAGGCTTTAGATCATGGAATAAAATTGATAAAAATTCATCGTGTGTTAAAGTTTAAACAAAGACCTTGGTTAAAGGCATACGTTGATTTTAATAACAACCTTCGAAAACAAGCCAAAAATGATTTTGAGAAAAATCTGTACAAATTATTCAACAATGCCATTTTTGGGAAAACAATGGAAAATATCCGTAAAAGAATAGACATACGTCTTGTGACTGACAGCAAAAAGGCAGAAAAGCTAATAGCAAAGCCGACATTTATCGACAGAACAATTTATGGCCCTAACCTAGCTGCTTTCCACATGGCTAAACGTAACATTGTATTCAATAAGCCTATATATATTGGAATGTGTATACTGGATATTTCAAAAACTCTCATGTATTCCCACCACTATGATGTCCTGCTACCTTATTATGGCATGGACAATCTTAAACTCATGTATATGGATACTGACTCGTTCATATATTTGGTTAACACCCCAGATGTATATCAAGACAAGTTGGATTTCCTACAACACCTGGACACATCAGATTATCCTACTAATCACATATGTTACTCTACATCAAACAAGAAAACGTTGGGGAAATTTAAAGACGAGGCTTGTGGACAAATTATAAAAGCATTTGTTGGACTTAGAGCTAAAATGTATGCTTTAGACATAAATGGTAAAGAAATCAAAAAGATTAAAGGTATTAGCAGAGGTGTTGTCAAAAATTGTATAAGCTTTCAAGATTATAAGGATTGTGTCATGAAAAACAATGTAAAAAGAATACCCATGAACATTATCGCTTCTAAACAACATGACATATCATCTATAAGGCTAAACAAAATTGCTTTGTGTCCTGGTGATGATAAAAGAGTGATTGATGCTAATGGTATAGGTACACATGCCTATGGTCATTACTCAATCATTGACCATGCTTAAAGAGTTAAGTTATGAATATCAAAATCTTCTGCCTGCAACTAGCAAATACATAAAACAAAACTATTTAGTAAATAAAACCATGGCACTATACAAATAAAAAAATAGTATTCATAATCAAAAATAAATAAAATAGAAAACAAAAATAAAAACAACTGTACAATTTATAACAAAAAATAGACTATATATAAAAATGTATTTAAGTGTAAATAGTGTACATGTATTTAAAATAAAAAATATTGTATGGACACTGCTTGTACATTTTTAATTACTACCCACCTCTCTCCACTCCTAATGCAAAATGAACATGTAAAACACACAAATTGGAAAATCTATGTTTCCATATTGACAAAATAGAAAAAACATTGAACTAAAATTTTAAAAACTGTAAATGGGAATTTGGTAAATTGACAAATGTGTAAACAACAAAATGCAAAAATCCATGTTTCCATATCATGAAATTTAAAAACTTAAAATTGACATTAAAAAAACTGAAAATGGGAAATTGGAAAATTGACAAATGTGTAAACAACAAAATGCAAAATCCATGTTTCCATATTATGAAATTAAAAAAACTTAAAACTGACATTTAAAAAAACTGAAAATGGGAAATTGGAAAATTGACAAATGAGTAAACAACAAAATGAAAAAAAAAGACGGTTGGGGTAGTGATCATGTTGTACAGTAGCCAATAAGACTAGCATAAGGAGAGTTGCATGTGTCCTTATATACTTTGTGTATGTGCATTAGCCCTTTGGATTAGCTTAAGTTAGGTTTGGTAAAGTTAGGTTTGGTGAGGTTAGGTAAGTGACTCTTTTCGGAAAATGGAAATTGTTAAATCTAAAATCAAAAAATATTAAATTTAAAATGTAAAATCTAAAAAAAAACTAAAACTGAAATACAAAAAATCAAAAATGTAAAATCTAAAAAAGTAAAATGAAAAAAATCAAAAATCTATAATGTTAAAATGTAAAATGTTAAAATGTAAAATCTAAAATCTTAAAATGAGGTTTCTGTGGGTTAGGTTAGGTTTGGTTAGGTTATAACTAAGTTTATTATTTGTGCTCTCTCATTTGCTCTTACTTTCTTGCATACACTATTTGATCTCACTTTTTGCTGTCATTTTTTGCTCTTATATTTGCATTTACTTTGAAGTTAGGTTAGGTGAAATTAGGTGAGGAAATGCTTGGTTAGGTTAGGTTAGGTTAGGTTAGGGTAGGTTATAACTAAGTTTATTATTTGTGTTCTTACATTTGCTCTTAATTTTTTCATTACAATTTTTGCTCTCACTTTTTTTGCTTGCACTTTGAAGTTAGGTTAGGTTAGGTTAAGTTGGGTTAGGTTAGGTTAGGTGAAGTTAGTTTAGGTTAGGTTAGGTTTTAACTAAGTTTATTATATGTGCTCTTACATTTGCTGTTACTTTCTGATTACATTTTTTTGCTCTCAGTTTTTTTTTCTTTTTACTTTCAAGTTAGGTTAGGTTAGGTTCAGTTCGGTTTGGCAGAATGGCTGAGGTATGAATTAAACATAGCTGCTCTGATTTTTTTTGCCTCACAAGTTTGAGTGTACACTATTCCAACCCTCAGCCTAGAATTACATTTCTTGACAGAGCCAGGACTCAAACCCGGGTCTCTAAAGTAACAGCTAAAAATGCTAGCCACTACACCATAAAGTGGGGCAATATAAGACTGGTCTTGATTGTACGTGATCAATGCATGATTACCTAATAATAATAATAATAATAATAATAATAATAATAAATATTCCATTTAGCAACGTTACACTGTCAACCTCTCTCTGTGACGTCATGCAATGTCTCAGGGCGTGGCAGCCATATTGCCCATTAGCCCCTGACCCAGCTATGACTGACCTCTCTATAAGAATAACACAGGGCAGTTGCGCGCGGCGGCCATTTTGCCCATTAGCCCCTGTCCCAGAACCGCTCTTTATTACCTACTAACATAAATTAGAGAAACAAAAAATAACGTTATTAATAATTAAAGTAAATTTGAAATATAAAGACACATAAAGGGTTAAATAAAGGGCAGTTTGCTGTGCCCTTAAGGGGGCTCATACAGCTCAAGGAGCCACAACAATAACTGTGCCTGCCATAAATCTTGTACAACAATGATATACATATCCAAGGAATCACACACACCTTGCTAATAGAAGCAAAGTTAACAATTTTCAAAATTCAAATGATAATTATTTTTATCAATGTTTTCAAAATTGGTTCTTGTTTTGTGCTGACCTTCACCGTTTCCCGGATATCTCCCGTGTTTATAGGGATTTTTGGTGTTTTCATTTTTTAGTGTGGGTGTTAAACCTTCTGCTACAAAATGAATCTCACTCAAAACCGTTGTGACTTTAATTAGTATTTATATGAAACTTTAACATTTTTTTTTGGAGTTTGCTCAGAATAAAAATGGAAATAATAACGCTTAATTAATTAATTAATTGATTAATTAATAATGTGAACATATGTGAGATTCATTTTGTAGCACAAGGTTTAACACCCATATTAAAAAAAAGAAAACTCTAAAAATCCCTATAAACACGGGAGATATCAGGGAAACGGTGAAGGTCAGCACAAAACAAGAACCAATTTTGAAAACATTGATAAAAATAATTATCATTTGAATTTTGAAAATGTTTAACTTTGCTTCTAATAGCAAGGAATGTGTGTGATTCCTTGGATATGTATATCATCGTTGTACAGGATTTATGGCAGGCACAGTTAGAATCTTACAATCGTTATTGTTGTGGCTCCTTGAGCTGTATGAGCCCCCTTAAGAAAGAGCACTATGTCCATAATGTTTGACAATCTCTATGAACTGAGCCATCAAGTATGTCTTTAGCCTCTTCAGCGTGGAGAAGCTTCTCTCTACAGAGGCTGTAGTTAATGGAATCACAGCCAGGATTGAAAGGAGTGTAGCAATGTTTGGAAAGGAGGTCTTGTCGATTTTTTGAGAACTTCAATCACAGTCTTTGGTTGACTTTCTGATGAGATTCTGCAGTTCAGCTTCCACAAACGCTACTCTGCCTCCAGAATGTCTTTGTTTGTGGTTTGAAGATCACTTTTGTAAAATTCAATCGCATTCACAATGTCACCAAAATCTTTCTTAACTGCATTATGTGGCAGCAGACACTCCAAGCCCTGTAGCGTCTCCTTGCTTTTAAGATGACCGGATATCTCATCCAGGTATGGAATGAAAACTGCTCGTCTGTAGTAGTCCTCAGATAATGTGGCCCCCACGTTGTTTCGAAATTTCTATGTTCCTGGTGTTCTTGGAATTGATGCAGAAACCCCAACATAGAGGTAGCATTAGCAAAGGGCACCTCAGTGTCATGTTTTATATCACCGCCATCTTGACGGAAACGTAATCGCGGCCACCCAAATGTTAAAAGCTAAAATGTAATTACAACCAACCTAATAATAGCCAAAATGTAATTACGACCAACCTAATAATCTAGTCTCTACCAAATTTTGCAACAACATATCTTTATGTGGGAAGCATATTCTGACCAAACTGCAAGATCATCAGCCCAATAGTTTGCAGATGGTGGCCAAGTATGTGTGCAAATCGATTCCCCCTATCAATTTAAACACAGTGAAACCGAATTGAACGAAATTTGGTACAGAGGTAGCAGTAGCAAAGGGCACTTCAGTGTCATGTTTTATATCGCCGCCATCTTGACGGAAACGGAATGACGGCCACCCAAATGTTAAAAGCTTAAATCAAATTACGACCATCCTAATAATTTGATCTCTACCAGATTTTGCAACAACATGCCTTTTTGTGGAATGCATCTTATGACTGACTACAAGGTCATCAGCCCAATAGTTTGCAAATAGCGGCCATGTATGTGTGCAAATCCATTCCCCATATCAATTCAAACACGGTGAAACCGAATTGAATGATTTTTTTACAGAGGTAGCACTAGCAAAGGGCACCTCATATTCATGTTTAATATCCATATAGCACGTTGTATTTCAACAAGCTACTACAACCAACAATCAATTATACTCCTTGAAAAGGACAAAGAGTTATAACAATACCCATGCATTTAGGAGAAAGTAGGCTATATGTTCTTTACTGAACATCTTGTTTTTAATTCTAATTTTATTATCACTTTTAGCCTACTTTTCATATTTTGCAAAAATGAGGAAAAAGTAGACTTACGAGATCGATCCGGGCAAATGTGTGTGTGTCTGTCTGCGTTTTCCCCCCTATCAACTCCTAAACGGCTACAGCTATCGATACCAAATTTGGTAAGATTAAAGATCTATACTTGTTTATCTCACGGCCATATTTGAAATTGACGTCAGTGCTACCAACGGTGTCTTCCTGATTGCGGTAATTCCTGATTACGTTCACCTCATTAGTAGTCCAGATTGCGGTCACTTTCATTTTAGGGAAGAGCTATAAACATTCCAGCATCCAGATTGCGATCAATTTTCTTGGGAGACCGGTCCGGTTGTAACTCCCCTCTGTTACCTCTTCTCAGTGTTGCTTCACGAGGCTGAGGGTATCCCGTTCCTCAGAGCAGAATTAAATTTCTTGGCAGAGCCGGGAATCGAACCTAGGCCTCCGCGGTGACAGTCAGAATGACGAATTTTTCGAGGTTATGAAAATAATGTTTTTCACGATATACAGTACCTAGTATAAAAATAGATTTCTCGCGCCTCAAATGGGAGAGGAGGGGCAGAAATTAAAAATTATACCCAGTAAGTATAACATTTCCCGTTACAACAATTTTGTTGAAAGTGAAGGTCGTTAATTCCGATCCTGAAACGTTTCTATTCTTAAGACTGAAAACGATATAATCATTGCTTTACGCGGTGCTGTCAGATTGCGAGGGGACTTGCTGAAAAATCGCAATAGAATTTTGAGCTCAATTTGGATATCTCAGAAGTTATGCATGCGAACTATTCCAAAATTGGGACACATATAGATAATGACATTCCAGATTAATTTTCAGAAGTCCATGCATTCCAGTGTTGCCAACATGATTCTAAGCATGACGATAAATCAATTGGATTTCAACCAAATTTCGTATGTACTATGTGTACTACAGAATATATCAGTGTGCGTATTCTAAAGAGCCACCAGGTCTGCCAACTCTTAATAAATGCTCTCTCTATGTTTTACCCTAATATCAATCTATCAGAAAGTGTGCAAGCCAACAGCTCTAAACTTTGCACACGTATATTACCTGACATTCTACCCTAGTTCGGTGTACACACCAGTGCTGCCAATACGATTCCATGCCTCCTGATAAGTCCAGGTTTCAAATGCATATAACTTCTATACTAACAAATGGATTCAACCAAATTTCGTATGCGCTTTGTGTACAATAACGGTTATGACTATGCGTATTCGTAAGAACCAGCAGGGCTGCCAAATGTTAATAAAAGCTCTCTCTATTTGTTTAATCCTAATATCAATATATCTGAAAGTATGCAAGCCCACAGCTCTAAACTTTGCACACGTATAGTACCTGACATTCTAGATTAATTTGGAGTAACTAATATACCTCAGTGCTGCCAATATGATTTTAAGCTTCCTGATAGTTTCAACTTTAACTAGCCTACATATAACTTCCATACTAACAAATGGATTTCATCCAAAATTGGCACTATAATAGCTCGAAATATTTCAGATTAATTCTGAGCATCACATACGTGACATTGTTCCCAACATGATTTTATGCGCGCTGACAAATCTAATATCAAACAGCATACGTCCATACTATCCATTAGACTTCAACCTAATTGTGTATGTGCATTCTATACCTTAAGAGATGGAACTAAGAACATATTCAAAGTCTAATAATAATGTTATTGGTTTTACGTCCCTTTTAACTACCCTGGCTTTTAGAGACGCCTGGGTGCCGGAATTTTGCCCCGAAGGGGATCTTTAACGTGCCAGTAAATGAACTGACACGGCTCCCTCGCATTTGCGCACCCTCAAATGCCAGCTGACTGCTCCAGGTTTCGAACCTGCAACCTTGGGCTCAGCAAGCGAGAACGTTACACCTGAGGCACGCAGCCAGACTATTCAAAGTCGCCAGGGCTGCCAAATGTAGTAAGTTACTCTATTAGGCTACACTATTTCAGGTGTACTTCAAACTGCAGTACTTAGAAATATTAGTATTACCAACTTGATTTCGTCATTATTCTAGAAGGTCTATACAGATCGGCATGAATCTTAAATTTTAAGAAAAGTAGGCTCTTTAGTTCGTCACGGAACTACTTGTTTAACATTTTAATTTTAATTGTTTCACCCTAATATTAATTAATAATTGTAATTTTTTTATTTTACATTTTAATGTACTAAAAATTAGAGATATAAAAGTATCATATTTGTAATTTTTATGAGCTTATCTATTTTTAATTAGTCTATAATTTTAATAGGCCCAAAACTTTTAATTTTAACTGTTTTTATAAAAATAAAAAATCACAGTCAGTCTGAAAGACTAGACGTTGTATCATTTCAAATGACGCATGCTACAAAAGCTACAAATTTTAGAAAGGCCCAGGAGGGCATCTCGCTTTGCTCGAAGCCCCAGGACTCTTTCAACAGACTGCATTAACCATTAACTTAGGCTTCCCGCGCGCGCACCTCTTTAAGGGTCACGGGAAGAAATGTGTTTCTTGTACTTGTATTAGAGATGTGTTTGGTTGAATAAATAGTAAATTGTGTACTTTTAGATAGCGGTTTTGTGGCCCATCATCCCAGGCAAGCCGGCGGAAACCTTTGCCTCCCTGTCAGAAGGATCATTTGGCCGTAAATTTGAATTAGTGTAAGGATGTAGTATGAGTGTCCAGATTTAGACAATAGCCTACTCCATGAAGGGGTCATGACTATGCCTTATATGTTTGTTTAATGAATAGTGTATCTGAAATAAGGGAAGAATACTGATTTAAAGATTTGTGGAGTGAGTTTCTGATTTTTAAAAGGTCGCTCGACGTCAGGCCTCTTTCAACAGACTCCAATAATCATTAGCGTCTGGTCCTCGCTCCCCGCGCAGCTGCATGACGTCACGTCCATCACCGTGTCCGTGTCCGTAACGCATAACGACGAAGTCGACAAGATCATTTGAAATGATATAAAAGCTTCGTGTCACGGAGATAAGGAGATAACATTGGGTTTTCAGTGATATTAACACTTCCAAAATAAAATGTGTTGGTTTAAGGCTGAAAGATTCAATATCAGGCCACTAAACTATAACGGGATTTCCTTGGAATACAATTGTCAAAAGACGGAGGACCGCGTCCAGGATGGCCGGTTGGTTAGTTAGTTATCAGGATTACATACGAAGGGCTAAGAAGTCCCATTTGGTGCATGCAATCTGCTATTTTACAAATAACAGTTGTTGTTGTTTGAGTCTTCGGTATTTTGGCTGGTTTGATGCAGCACTCTATGCCTCCCTGTCCTGAGCTAATCGTTTCAACCCTACATAGCTACCACACCCTACATCCGAGGCAATCTGTTTAGCATATTCTAACCTTGGTCTACCCCTACAGTTCTTGTCCTCGACCCTTCCTTCCATAACTAAATTCCTGGGTGTCTTAATATGTGTCCTACCAACCTATCTCTTCTCGTCGTTATCAGTCTCCAGAAACATCTCTCCTCTCCCACTCGTCTTAATACCTCTTCGTTTGTCACCCTATCTACCCATCTAATCATCATCATTCTCCTGTAACACCACATTTCAAACGCTTCAATTCTCCTCTTTTCAGCTGCACCAATAGTCCAAGTTTCACTTCCATAGAGCACGACGCTCCAGACAAAGGCTTTCAAAAATGAGTTCCTAATACCTAAATCTATATTCAATGCCAACAGATTCCTTTTCTGTAGAAATGCTTTCCTCGCCTGAGCCAAACTTCTTTTTATATCTTCTTTGCTTCGTCCATCACTGGTTATTGTACTTCCTAAGTAACAGAAGACTCCTACTTTCTTCAGCTTTTCACCTGCCAATTTGATCTCCATAGAGGTTTCTGATTTCTTTCGGCTGCATTTCAATATTTTTGTTTTACATTTATTAATTTTCATCATGAATTCTTTCCTCAAGACGGAGTCCATACCATTCAAAAACTCATTCAAATCCAATGGCGTGTCGGCCAAGATGACGATATCATCAGCAAATCTCAGAATTGAAATCATTTCTCCTTGAATCTTCACTGCCACTTTAATTTTTTTCTCAGATTATCAGACAGATATATATAGACACACTCATGAACTAGATGACGGAGCTGATGATCACGATGTCGCAGGTGTAAAGCTCGTGGCATAGGCTACTAGTACAATAAGGGCAATATGCACGTTATAAGGAGAAAGGTATAAACAATATATTGCAGTGGTTTGTAGTGCGGAATATTCTTCTTAAACACACAAAAAAGTACTTTAGATTATCTACGCTACCGCACCTTAGTAACGGATAAGCTAAAAAGAAAGCCACACATAACACATGTGCTCGTCAGACCCTCTACCCGCCGCGCTGTCGGGGTCCCACTTTGAGTGGAAGACACCGTACATAGCGATTTATTGCTTGGGGAAATTACAAGCGCAGCCAAATGCCAGTCTGGTGCTACTGTGACAAACAGAAGGATGCTTTGTTCTTACTTAGTGAGGAGGTAGTGTCTTCTGACACAGTCGTGTAAGATATGGTGGCGAAGTCAGGGGAGGAGTTACTGGGGGTTAGAAAATTAGAACATCGGCAGGTTGAGAGTTGCGTCACTTTCACCATAAAATGCTACCGTCAACGACACCTTGCTGTGAACTTGGTTACTAGAAATGCCACCACAACCAGCATCTTGCGATGAACGTTGGCATCTAAGAGCGTTAATCAAATCTAACCAACAAATTTATCTTCACACAATTGTAGTTAGTGAAAGGTTCTTTTACATGCCATAAATCTATGACATAATAATTTTTTAGCGTATGGCTTTTACTGCCGGGTGTGTCCGAGGACATGTTCGGCTCGCCAGTTTTTTGTAGCTGCTTCTAGACGGACACCCAATGGGTGAGCTACAAGTACCGTTGGGGAGGCGATTTGGAATGTAAGGACGAGGAGTTGGAAGGTAGCGGCTGTGGCCTATAGTTAGGGACCAACCCCGGCATTTGCCTGGAAGGAAGATGGGAAACCACAGAAGACCATCTTCAAGGTTGCCGGCGGGGGGATTCGAACCTCCTCGCCTCCCGGATGTGAGCGACTGCCAGCAGTCATGCCGTAACGACTACGGCTAACTCACCCGGTATAATAATAATAATAATATCGTATGGCATCGGGTGCTGTGTGCAAGCTTTGTTAATTGATGCCCAGAGGGCAACTTGCATGTCGAATTTTACCGCTCCTCGGAGCGCTATGAAAGTCAAGGAGGTTAGATATCTAAGCTCCTTGACACTACAGCGCTTTCTAGTGGAGAAATGACGAACTATGTGTTGGCGGAAAATCCCGAGATTAATTTAGCCATTATGAACACGGCCTACTGAATTTAAATGGTTTCTTTAACATGCCAACATCGTATGACATGCGTATCGTGATTTTTGTCGCCTTTCGAAAATCACTTATCACGGTCAGGAGTGAACCTGCAAGCTTGGGGTTCGTAGACAGACACGATAACCGTGGTAAGCATGTATGATATGGGACCGCCGGCTTTCCTTCCCCTCCGAAGGAAGGCATACTGAGGGATTTTTAACGACTTCGGCTGGGTTTGAGCGCGCGATCTTCTTGTGTAGGGACGAATATGTTTCTAAAAAGTTTACGTTCTTGCTTTTTCAATGACTGGAATTTTTGAATGACCTCCTAAAGTTATTGTTTCTCATGCATATTACGGTATTATTATTATTTTTACAATTAATTTGAACCTCTAATTGATGGTTACGTTTCAAAATTCACGAGCTAACAAATAGTATCAAAATTATTAGCTAAATTAACATTCTAATTGGTCTCAAAACTCACGACTCCGGAGAGCACGTGCCTGCGATGACTGCACGAAGGTTTAGAATGGGATTTCGATTGTATTGTTTTAACAGGAATTATCAACCTACCACAGACCAAATTCTCCAAGTCTAACTCAGTCATTCTGCTTGGTGACATCAAGCTTAAAAACGTCATTGAAATAATGGAGGTCGTTATTTTGTGTTTGGATACAAAGCGACAACCATTGGCCATTAGCAAAACAATTGAAGGCGTTTAGTAAGCACGTGGAATGCTTCTATCAGCCAACCTATCAAGTGTGTTGGTCCTGTACAGAAAGAAATGACTAGCAGCTTATTCTACAATAATAATTATTATTATACTTGCCACGGTGGGTGAGTGGTTATAGTGTCGGACTACCAACCCCAAGTTTGCAGATTCGCCCCTGGCCATGGTAAGTGATTTTTGAAGGCGACAAAAATCACGATACTCATGTCATACGTTGTTGGCATGTTAAAGAACCCATTTGAATTCAGTAGGCCGTGTTCAATGGCAAAATTAATCTCGGTATTTTCCGCCAACACAAAGTTCGTCCATTCTCTACTTGAAAGCTCTGTAGTGTCATGGAGTTTAGATATCTAACCTCCTTGACTTTCATAGCGTTCAAAGGAACGACGAAATTCTACATGCAAGCTACCCTCTGGGTGTCAATTAACAAAGCTTGCACCAGGCACCCGAGGCCATACGATATTATTATTATTATTATTATTATTATTATTATTATTATTATTATTAATTATTACTATTATTATTATTATTATTATGTTATGGGTTTTGCGTCCCTTTTAACTACTGCGGCTTTTAAAAACGCCTGGGTGCCGGAATTTTGCCGCAGCTCCGGCTTGCGCTAACAATCGACCTTTTCCCATTCAAAGAAGAACTGACTTGGCGCGCGAGTTTTGAGACTGGCCAGAAGACAGAAACCGGCTAGAACCTACTTTTTCAGGCGCGGATTCAAGGGGGGGGGGGGGGGTGTCACGGGGGTCATGACCCCCCTCCCCCCCAAACGGAGACCAAATTTTTTTGCAAACTCAAAAAACGAAAACACAATTACCAGACAAATAAAACTTAACGAATTTTAACTGAAAAACAGTTTTTTTTTTCATTTTATTCAATACTGAATTATCTTTATTGGAATTATTATGTTCTGTTACAACTGTACATATTTACAGCTTCAAACCTCTTGTAAACTACTAGTTATACAACAAAATCAACTCGTCAATTTTGTTTAGCAAACCTTGTGATTACCGAATCGATGTTTATAGTGATGTCACGATGAATGTGCAGCAATGCACGGATAGGAAACTGGGGTTTTTTTCGCACCAAAATTTTTTGCCGACGTCCAAACTGCAAGCTTGGTTGGCAATTTAAGCTGTGACTTTCTCCCTTTGTCGGTATCAACTCGACTTGCCGAAACTGTAACGCACCTTGATCCTTTCCTCGAAGCTCGTTGTAAAAGTCGAAATACACGCCGTTGAAATTTGTACGAATAATTTTGGTGCGCTAAACGCATCAAATTTCTATCCATGAAGCTTGGAAAAAAATTGGTCTGGTTTTGTACGTTTGGTTATTTTGTGATTGCGTTTTTAGTGATACCATTTTTCTTAACAATTTCGATTCTCTGACCCCCCCAAAGCCAAACTCTAGATCGAATCTCTGACCCCCCCAAAACCAAACTCTAGATCCGCGCCTGCTTTTACTCACCCTCATCTTGAAATTCGTGAACTTTGTGACTCGCGAGTTTTGAGACGACACGTAATGGACTACACATTAACAATCAATTGCAGTTTTGATCAAGATTTTGTTCTTCTCCCACCGTTGACATCCTCCCAGTATTCTCTTGAGTCCAACAATCGGTGCCTTCTTTCGTGCCAGGCCTCTCCGCGTCTTGGGCTCAGATTACACTTCATAATATTGGTAGTTTTTTAACCGTTTGTCGAAATTGAATTCTGTCGTGGATTTTCGTTTCTGGAATACGAATTTGCATCGGGTATTTCTCACATTCTTGGGACCATCATTATTTCGTTCCCTTTGGCTTTGTGAAATTCCACCTTCTTTTAGTAGGTCATATGCAAAATGTGCCCGTACAACAGCAATCTTTTCTTTCTGGTGGACAACATTATTGGTTCTATCTTGGTGTATAATGGGTCTCAATCGTATCTGCCCACCTGTTGTCTAAAATCTTCCGTAATATCACTCGTTCTCGTTTTAATAATTCAAGGCTTGATAACAAAATGCGGACAAATCCAAAATATTGATTTTGCAGAAACTGAAAATAACTGTGCCTCGCGTTAATGTTACAACATAATAGCCTCAAATAAATTAGGTAGGGGGGAGGGGGCTTCGGTGGCGTAGTTGGTAGCATGCTGAGCTTCTAGGCCCTAGATCGCGGGTTCAAACCCGTCCATCGTATTACTTAAGAGTGTTAAAATCTCTCAGTATGCCTTTCTTCCGAGGGGAAGTAAAGCCGGCGGTCCCATGTCATAGATTTATGGCATGTGAAAGAACCTTCCACTAACTAAACTTGTGTGAAGCTGAATTTTTAGGTTAGGTTTGATTAATGCTCTTAAGTTCCAACGTTCGTCAGCAGGCGCTGGTTGCGATGGCATCTAGTAGTAGTCAAGTTCACCGCTAGGTGTCGTGGACGGTAGCATTTGGTAGCGAAAGTGGGAACTACTTGAAATTGATCATCTGCAGTCGTTACCTGAATTAAAAACAGATAACACACACTAATACAGCCATCACAATTAACACCGGTTATCAGACAGATTCTACACACACCCAAAGTACACGGGGCTACATGACTGCGTTGTCGCAGCCCCTAAACTAAGGAACCAACCAACCCAACCAAATTAGGTAGGTAGCTCTTATGTGTTGGCGGTTTTTGTGGGAACGTATTATGTCACTATATGGCCCTAGTTGAGGTGCACAAGAAATGGTAGGGCCTACTTACATCGGAATGTGTATTTTTGGACTTGCCCGGTTTTTGCTATCAACCCTCAATTTGTCGACTAACTTGTCCTTGTCTACACAAAGCCAAAGTATCCGAAGCATACAGCCCTTCTTGAGGCACAAGATATTTATTTACATTAGCTCAGTGCGCATGGCAACAGACAACAGCCACTTGAACACAAACTGGAGGGAAAGAAGAAAGCATCATAACACAACGGGGTACCGAGAGTTCGCTGGGAGAGGCAGAGCTTCACCATTTGGTGGTACATTCCCTGTACCACCACGCATTGAAACGATGACGGCTGGTGGTTCATTTATTGCACCGCCTAACCTGAAAGAGTTTTTATTTGGTTACATGAAAGTTACCGTGCTATAGTGTTATTATTTTATTGAAAAAATATGGTCGTTGTGCAACATTTCAAACTTATTACTTATTACCGGCCACCACTGACATGTGCGGGCGTAGTTCCAGGTGCTGGCCCTAAAAAAACATATTGCAACATAATGTCTTAGTGTTTCATGTATTTGCCACATGATTAAGGTTTATTACAGTACTATTTATTTATTAGCCCCCTCCCCCCCCTCCCCCCCCCCCCTCCCCCAAATCTACACTTTATAGACGGCAGATGGAGAACTCCTCATACACAGCACTGTACTGTATGTATTAAATCTCCAGATGCAACATAAAATATACAGATTTGCATTGCTATACATATATACACTATGCCAGCCCCGTGGTGTTTGGGGTAGCCCGGCTACCTCTCTCCAAGAGGCCCCGGGTTCGATTCCCGGCTCCGTCAGGGATTTTAGAAACTGATGTGAGGGTTGGAACGGGGTGCACTCAGCCTCGTGACGAGTAGCTGTCTGACAGTGAGGCAGCGCCCCAATCACGAAAACCAAGATTAACGGCCGAGGGGACCGATGCTCTGATTACGTGTCACCCCAATATCTGCAGGCTAAATGGCTGGGCAGCGGTCGCTTGGTAGGCCTAGGCCTCCACGGGCTGTACGGCCAGGAGTTATTATATAGACATTCACTGACCGGCAAAGACAATTTCAACATTATTTTTATTTTTATCATATCAATGATAGCAATAATAATAATAATATCGTATGGCCGCGGGTGCCGGGTGCAAGTTTTGTTTTTGACACACAGAGAGCAGCTTGCGGGTCGAATTTTATTGTTCCTTGAAGCACTATCAAAGTCAAGGAGGTTAGATATCAAAGCTCCTTGACACTATAGCGCTTTCTAGTAGAGAAATGAGGAACTTGGTGTTGGCGGAAAATCCTGAGAATAATTTTGCCATTATGAACACGGCCTACTGAATTCAAATGGGTTCTTAACATGCCAACATCGTATGACATGCGTATCGTGATTTTTACCGCCTTTCAAAAATCACTTACCACGGCCAGGAACGAACCTGCAAGATTGGGGTTGGTAGTCCGACACGATAGCCACTCACCCATGGCAAGCATATGAATGGTGTAAGCCTAGTACATTAGTTATAGCATGGAAGTGTTTTCCTGGAAGCGTTACCATTCTTATGTCATTGTTTCACTTAACCCTTCAGAACTGGCATGACAAAATATAAAACGAAGACTGGTGGCGCGGCGGGTCATTTTGACCAATAGTGTGTCACTCCCTTTTTGTCGTGGGCGTACGTACGTCGCGTCGTAGGATACCACATTAATGATAACTGGGACCTTGGTCGAGAGATGCGATGCAGAATGGAGCAAAAGTCAGAAAAGGTTTAATAAGCCGAGATCTGTCCATTGCACTACGGACACGACTCCTCGGATGTGACGTGTTCAGCATTCTACGCTATGGCGTCGAAGCCTGGACATTAACTGAAACCTTGTGCAAGAAGCTACAAGCATTTGAAATGTGGACGTACCGAAGGATGCTGAAGATACCTTGGACAGTCAGAATGACCTATGTAGAAGTTCTGCAGCGTGTGAACAAAAAAAAAACCTGAAATTCTCAATGCCATCAAGAGAAGAAAGCTAGAATACTTTAATCATATGATGCGAAACAGTAAATACTAACTCCTTCAATTAATACTCCAAGGGAAAGTTAATGGAAGACATGGTCCGGGGTGAAGAAAGATATCGTGGCTCGACAACTGAAGCCAGTGGTTTGTGCTGACAAGACTTGAACTCAGAAGAGCTATGGACAAAAACCAGATCATGCTACCCAGGCCGGACGTTTGTTTTAGACCAGTGAAAAATCTTAATGGAAGTCTGGAGGCGAGTTGCTACAGTACCTGTGTTGTTATCAGCTGCCCCAAGCGATCCGATGATTGACAAAGCTTTTTCACACTACCGCTAGGAGTACAGTCATTGGCAAATATAATGACGTTCTGTTCGTAACTACGTAACGTGTAATTCCGCGTCACACAATACTTCGATGTGGACTGTACTGTCTGCTCAAGTCTGGAATTCCATTACATCAGATCGGTGGTGACAAGTGTGAAGCGATAGGGTGAGAGAGTGAGTGTGTGTAGGCTCACCCGCAGGCTTCAAGGTCAAGGGCAATCGTCTAAAACAAACGTCCGGCTTGTACTGATCGCCAACGTCCTGAGAGGACACGGCACTTGAAGAAGTGGCTTAGTACGTCTTTTACTGAAATAATTTTACACCTGGTGTCTTCCTATGCACTATTCCCAATATAAAATGAGGTTGATTTACATTTCTTAAATTTAACACTCATAAAAATGGCACTAATTTTCGTTAACAGTATAATTAGCCTTGATAGTGGCAGCAAAGCAGTCATCTTGATTTTTTGAACAAATGAGCTGATGACCAAGGTGTCCCTAGACCCTAAACATGGTTTAACAAGAACGTGAGCTGCATCAAAATAGCTGGATTTCCCCCCTTATTTTTTACAGATTGAGCCAACTATCCTAAGCCGAAAATTGTCACGCGAGGACTGGCGCCATGGGTAAATCTGACCCGACTGTAAATAATATAGAAATAACTTGAGTGTTCCAAAAGCTATGGACATGATTTCTTTTTTTGCAGGGTGAAGTTCAAGGCTAGGAAGCAATGTACTCTAGGCGATAGGAAATTAGGGCTGACCAAAACGAAAATATAAAGCATTCTTTAAGCCTCGGGTCAGAAATAGCCAAGCGCCAGACCTCACGGATTAAGGGGAGACCCTCCTGAGTTTTTAAGCCAAAATCCGAAAATTGAAATTGAGATTTAGGTCCTAAAAGTCACTTTTACACAAAATTAGCTTTTACTCAAATCTTTTTTTAAAATTCAAAATGTTGTTAGTGCAACAGTTTATGCCTGATTGTCTTCAAACTTAGCATGCATACGGTACCGTACCCTGAGAGATGCATAAAGCTTGGTATCCATTTTGAAAAATAATTACTGTAGGTATGACGGAGATAAATTTGAGGCTCCGTGGCTTAGGCAGCAGCACGCCGGCCTCTCACCGCTGGGTCCGTGGTTCAAATCCCGGTCACTCCATGTGAGATTTGTGCTGGACAAAGTGGAGGCAGACAGGTTTTTCTCCGGGTACTCCGGTTTTCCCTGTCACAATTTAATTCCAGCAACACTCTCCACTATCATTTCATTTCATCTGTCATTCATTTAATCATTGCCCCAGAGGAGTGCGACAGGCTTCGGCAACCGGCACACTTCATATCCTCGCCGCTAGATGGGAACTTCATTCATTTCATTCCTGACCCGGTCGGAGACTGGAAGCAGGCTGTGGATTTTCATTTATGACGGAGATAAGTTGAGTCAAACACGGAAATTTGAGTTTCTAAAAATAAATGGTAAGGGTGGGAGAAAAAATGCTTTAATAATGTCAATATTTCAAATAAAAATTCTAATTATTATTCACATAAGCCTAATAATTATTACAAAAAATCAAATCAAAAACTCTAAAACTGGTACGCAAGGTAAATTTTGAAATCATGCAATTTTCTTAAAATATGTTATAAATCTGAAACCGTGTTACCAATTTGTTCCAAATTTAAAAATAATCTAAATTTTGCTAACAAACTGTACATTAACTCACCAAATATGGAGAATTTCGGATGAAAATTGCAGGACTTACAAAACACAGTGGGATCTCCCCTTAACAATAGCGGTTCTTTCAGGTCGAACCCGGAGCTTCTTTACACTGCGGGACATACTATTTTACATTATTACTCGCCATTTAATGAAATGTAAGAGTTCAAAGAACTACAACATTCACGCTAATTTGTTAATAGAGCATATGGCAAGAAATACTAGTTAATAGCATGTGGGAATGGATTCAACAACATGATCCAGCCCATTTCTATATTCAACTCGAAGAATAACCGACTTTGGTGAATTTATGACGCATTTGAAAGGGTCTAGTACCTGCTTCCAGTCACTGATGCCATAAACGTTGTCTCTGCCGGACCAAACACGATTTGCCGGGGAATGGTAAACATCCCACAACCTTTTGTGATGCATTTCCGGCCTATGTAAAAGGTCTGTATGAGATTAGACCCAGCCCTCAGTTAGGGTTTATGACCCATTCAGGATGGCCACAAAACGTGCCAGAATACTTTATGCTTTATCTAATAAGCGGCTTCGGTGGCGTAGTTGGTAGCACGCTGAGCATCTATGCACCAGATCGCGGGTTCAAAACCGGCCGAAGTCGTTGGATTTTTTAAGAGCTTCAAAAATCCCTCAGTATACCTTCCTTTGGAGGGGAAGTAAAGCCGGCGGTCCCATGTCATAGATTTATGGCATGTTAAAGAACCTTCCACAAATTACAACTGTGTGAAACTAAATCAAAGGTTAAACATTTGACAAACGCTCTTAAGTTCCAACGTTCGTCGCCAGGTGCCGACTGTGGTGGCATCTGGCAACCTAGTTCTGAACTAGTCGTTGACGGTGGCGTTTGGCGGCAAAAGTAGGAACTACTTGAAAAACATTCAATGTCTGCAGCCCTTACTTGAATTGAAAGCAGATAACACACATTAATACAGTCATCACAATTAACACCGGTTATCAGACAAATTCTACACACACCCAAAGTACACGGGGCTACACGACCGCGTTGTCGCAGCCACTAAACTGAGGAACCAACCAACCAACTTGGCTTTCACGACCAGTGAATTAAAACTCACCAATTGTGCTAGGTTTGTGCACCAATCTGGCTCATCAGCGGGCCCTTGGTGTCCCCACCTGGACCCCCACAGGAGTAGCAAACTGCGAGCTATCTTTCATTTTATGAAGCGCACCTGCGCCTCTTTACTGCGAGAACTAAAAGCTCAAGAAGCCATAACCTCCCTATGAAGGTTTCCAAAAAGATGGTATATTGGCTTTCACGGCCAGTGAATTAAAAGTCAGCAATTCTTCTAGGTTTGTGCCGTATCTTGTGTGGGATTTCGCCTCGGACACCAAGTTGGCTCATCGGCGGGATCACGGTGTCCCCGCCCGGACCCCCACTTGAGTAGCGAACTGCGCGCTACCTCCCTTTTTTATGAAGCTGCGCCTCTTTACTGCGAGAACTAAAAGCTAAAGATGCCATAACCTCCCTATGAAGACTTCCAAAAAAGATGGTAGCCTATATTGGCTTTCACAGCCAGTGAATTAAAAGTCAGCAATTCTTCTAGGTTTGTGCCGTGTCTTGTGTGGGATTTCGCCTAGGACACCAAGGTGGCTCATCAGCGGGCTCTTGGTGTCCCCGCCCGGACCACCACAGGAGCAGCGAACTGCTATTTATCCATCGAAGTTTGGTTATTTCCATTGCTTTTTTTTTTCTAAAAACAATTTAAAGGGTAATCTCAGTTGTAGTCGACAACACATCACTATCTTGCAATTTTCGGCAATTTGCAGAGTCTGGTTATTACTATTCGGGCTGGCATGTTAAATGAGAGGTTGCATTGGGTTAATTTACTTGTGGTCAACATCTCGAGGTGGTTACTGCACTCAGTATTTCTCATCATTTTACATTTTAAAATTAAGTGAAATGAATATGTGCACTGAGTGTCTCATTTTTCTGTCCTGCTTACAGAAAGTTCCACACTGGTAGAAAAGGCTGATCACGCTTCCTCTCCTCGGTTTTCTTGTCGCTCTCCAGATGTTTTCTTCCACGAATCATGAATTTACGTAATCCAGAGGATTGAAAATTCTTAGTGGAGGTCCATCCAACTTGGTGAACATAAGATTTGCTAGTGTGTTCAGATGCAATGATGCTCATGTTGGAGGAATGATCAAGTTCATTTGTGAGAAGCCTCTTTCACATTCACTTGTCGAAATTGGGATGCTGCTCATAGTGTTAATAAGGGGCTGGAGAGACAATGGGCATTTCTTCTCAGTAAGATATTCACGGAAACCTGTTATGATTTGTCTTTCATGGAGCTTAAAACGTTTACACAAGTTTCTTATTTCTGCTTCTCCATAAGTTACATCAGGATTTTCCGGCCAAGTGGTAGTATCCAAAACTGTAGCCAATTCTGGGATTTCAATGTCGTCTGATGTTAAAAGATGGTTCTCCATACGACTGCCCAGGCACTCAAAGAACTTATCAGCATCAATATCATTCCTTTTATTTCTTGCTCCTTTTTCGAGAACACGCCCCCCCCCCCCCCCCTCTCTCTCTCTCTCTCTCTTTACACGAGAGCACGCCCCACGGCAATTTGCTCATATACGTTTTAAATTGTAGCTATAATTTTAAAGTGAAAAATACAATCCCAAAACTTTAAAAACATCTTTAGAAACAAAATGTACTTACCATAAAATGCTATTTAGAACTTTAATATAAAGTATTTTACGAACGCGAGAGCACGTTATGTTAGCAAACTACCGTAATTCCAAGGCTGTGATGTGACCTCAAAGCACTCCCCGTTAACAAATTGCCGCAAAGTTTATAATTGGTCATTTTCAACTAAATTCCATTATTTGAACACAATACCATTGCCATTACACGATAAGTATTACAAGTAACAAATGACTTACTGCAGTAAAAATGTTAATATTTAGGATATAGAGTTATGGAATGTAAATCCAAGCAAACGGCACAGATGGTGAGGTTCTTGCTGAGGGCCTACTGAGAGGTTCAGTGCCTCTTCATTGGATGGTGGGAGGTGTTGATCGACACCATCTTCACACGGCTGCAATATTTCTTCTGAAACACTCTCCTCCGAGTCACTAACAACGTGCTCTAAAATGTCTCTTTCATCAACGTCACTGTAATCAGAATTGTCTTCACGTAATTCACCTGAACGACATACTGGAACACTGTTCACTAAATCTCTCACTGTAGCTTGTTGTACTTCGTACAGAAACAAGAAAACAGAAATATTACAACTCTTTCATCTATATATATAAAGCTCAATGTTTGTCTGTCTGTCTGTCTGTCTGTCTGTTATGTATACAAATCCACACCGTTTCACCGATCTGAACCAAAATTTGTATACTTACCCTTCGGAACCCTGCGGGTAACCCTGTCCACTTGAAATTTCCGACAGACCACCCCTTTCCCTGCATTTAGGCCCTTTGGTCCAAATCTACACCGTTTCACCGATCTCAACCAAAATTTGTATACTTACCCTATGTAAACCTGTGAATAACACTGTCCACTTAAAATTTCGGACAGACCACCCCATTTCCTGCATTTAGGCCCTTTGGCAAAATTCTACACCGTTTCACCGATCCGAACCAAAATTTGTATACTTACCCTTTGCAACCCTGCGGGTAACCCTGTCCACTTGAAATTTCGGACAGACCACCCCATTCTCTGCATTTAGGCCCTTTGGCTCAAATCTACACCGTTTCACCGATCAGAACCAAAATTTGTATACTTACCCTTTGGTACCCTGTGAATAACACTGTCCACTTAAAATTGCGAACAGACCACTCCATTCCCTGCATTTAGGCCCTTTGGCACAAATCTACACCGTTTCACAGATCTCAACCAAAATTTGTTATTTACCGTCTGGAACTCTGCGAGTAACACTGCCTGCTTGAAATTTCGGACAGACCACTCAATTCCCTGCATTTAGGCCATTTGGCACAAATCTACACCGTTTTACCGATCAGAACCAAAATGTGTATACTTACCCTTTGTAACCCTGTGAATATCACTGTCCACCTAAAATTTCGGACAGACCACCCCATTCCCTGCATGTAGGCCCTTTGGCACAAATCTACACCGTTTCACCGATCAGAACCAAAATTTAAATACTTACCCTTTGGTACCCTGCGAGTAACACTGTCTGCTTGAAATTGTGGACAGACCACTCCATTCCCGGAAAGAGGACAGGGTCCGTCCCAAAGGCAATGGAAAGAAGGGGTAAAACCGGACCCAGCTCAGGAAACCCTCAGGGTTGCCAGCTCCCGAATTCACCAGCCATGAGCCCTTGAGGATGTAGCACTATCTAGGGTGCACCAGAAGTGGTGGGGCTACATACACCCTGCCTCCTTGAGGGTCTTGAGCAGAAGACATGAGATATTAAGAAAAGAAAAAGAAGGCTGACGCCTCGAAGAATGAGGTTATCAGGAATGATTAAACAAGGGCCAATTAAGGTGGGAAAGTGAAAGAGTCGCTAGGCCTCGGATACACTGATACCATCGGGGTCGGAAGAGAACAAGAGTTTGACCAAGGGAGGCCGACAGGAAAGAGAACTGAAAGGAGCCCGGCACCAGTAAGTAGAAGCAATGCCGGACTCAGCTGGGGTCCCGTGATCGCAAACCCACGTCCCACAAGTTGTGAGACCCTGGTGGGTGGAGGGGGGAGGAGGGGGCAGATGTGAGAATAGCTTACTGATTCATCGCGAGGTGACATGAGAGAAATGTCGAGTCCCCGCCGTGTTACCTGGTATTGCTGACTATGCTGATGTTCATACAGGGTCTTTGCTCAAACCACTGTAGAGTTACGAAAGAATGAGTGATTCACCGGTCAATGTGAATTGGACCGGGACCCCCCCCCCCCCCCCTCCAAACGTCTGTCATCATATTTCGACATCATCTGCGATATTCTCAGGTTTGTGCAGCTTGGACCCGAGCTGTACTCGATAAGCTCTTTCACTACACGCATCGAGTATAGGCCTAAGCCAGAAAATAACGTTCAGACTTTGGAAGACATCGAAGGTAGAGATCTGAATTACCTATATCAGATTTAAAATTACACCATGTTCGTTTAGTAGTCATTTTTCATTACCTTATTATTATCATCATAAGGGCAAATGACCTAGATGTTACGCCCATTATACCACTAATCACCACACACAATAAGTCTTCATCGCCTGTGAATTTTGAAATATTTATTTCTATCACGGTAGTTTGTAAGTTTGTCGTGTCAATTCAACTGTAGTTTTCATTACCATCCTCATCAAAAGGGCAAATGACCTAGATGTTACGTCCATTATACTACTAAGTAACACCACAGTCTTCATCGCCTGCGATTTTTAAAATGCGTATTTCCATTATTTTGTAAGTTTGATATACCCATTCAGTAGTAGTAGTCTTCATTATCATCCTCATCAAAGGGGCAAATGACCTAGATGTTACGTCCATTATACTATTAAGCAACACCAGAGTCTACCTAGCCTGTGATTTAAAAAATATGTATTTCCATTAGTTTGTAAGTTTGATATACCCGTTCAGTAGCAGTCTTCTTCATTATCATCCTCATCAAAAGGGCAAATGACCTAGATGTTACGTCCATTATACAGTACTACTAAGCAACACCACAGTCTTCATCGCCTGTGATTTTTAAAATGTGTATTTCCATTAGTTTGTAAGTTTGATATACCCGTTCAGTAGTAGTAGTCTTCATTGTCATCCTCATCAAAAGGGCAAATGACCTCTCATTCCTTTAAAGTATCAATTTTTCCCATTCGTTGATAAGTTACATGTGCCAGTAGTCGCTTCTATGTTCATCATCACTATGTAGAAGATGTTTTGCGTCAGAAGAAAAGACAACTGGATGCTCAGGAACGTTAACGATATATCGACTGCGAAATCTGGAAGCTTCTTGGAGGAATTGCTTGAGACATTTATCGTACAGTTTAAACCTTAACAAGACGAAACTTTTAACCAGATAGCGATCTAAGTGAGAGCTCTGTGGCAAAAAATAATCAAGTCTTTCCCGAAATATGAGTCCTAAAAATAACTTTTTCTATTATTTTCTAAGTTTCATATGTCAGTTATGTAGTAATTTTCAATATCATCCTGATCAGTAGGGCAAATTACCTAGATGTTACGCCCTCAACGTCATTGGGGGCAAATGACCTAGATTTTAAGTCCATTATATTTCTAACCGCCACATAAAGTCTTCTACGACTGAGATGTCACGAATTCTGGGACCGCTAACGACATATCTCGACTCGGACTGAAGACAAATATCACGAGAATGATCATTATTTTACAGAGCCTCCCATAGTGACTTAAGTATAAACATTGTCACTGGGTTTGATAATGTAAGAAATGAATACATAAATAAATATAATTTATGACGTTGAGTGTTAAGGAGACTGAAATATTATCATCATTCCACCGGGCGAAGCCGGGTACTACTGCTAGTATTAAATATACGCGAGAACACGCCCGTTAGCAATAGGCTCACTTTGGTTCAAAATTATTGTACCTGATAGCACGCGCGTTAGCAAACTGCTCACTCAATGTGACCACCAACAAAGGTGTGAACTGACGTCGACAGCACTCAGTGACAACCCGGTTTAGGCCACGGTTGTTATACATAGATATGGGGTGAGGAATACCTGACTGCCCTCTACTTCCTGGAAACAAATAGGGAAAATATTTGCATTATTGTTTAAACACGGCAAACTGCCGTGGGGGCGTGTGATGACATTAAAACAGTGCTTCTGCTTCCAAGGCTTCAGTGTAGTATGAGCCATGTTTTGTCTTTCTTTCAGAAAACACTTTAATTTGCTGGCATGTCTTCTTATGGGCCGAATAAATTGTAATGTCACGAGCTTGCAAGTCATCACTAAGTTCTGCCTACTCCTGAAGAGCATCACACATCAATGCAAGGTCTAATATAAAGTTGACATTGGTTATACGGTTAAGGAGTCCTCCGTACATGACTTGGTCAGTTTTGTCTCTTTTGCGATCATCTTTGGCACTTTTGAAATGTGCCACTAAAACTTGGAAATTTTTCCACACAGCTGAGACTGCTCTAAAGCTAGAAACAACCCAACTTTTATCTAGGATCCTTCCAACTTTAAGGAGTATGATTTCAAGTTCCTCTGCGTAAGTTTTCAATTCCTTGGCATTTTAGATGACTGATGGTAAACTGTATACAGTTTATCAAGGAAAGATTTGAAGTGGTTTAAATGTGAGGGGGAATCTTTACTCACAACATCACCTACCGAAAGCTCTAGCCTGTGTTTGGCACAATGCCAGAACAAAACATTACGAAACTGTTGCTTTATTAAAGTAATTTCAGCCTTCTTCTTTCCTAGCATTACTGCAGCCCTGTTAGTTGAGACTGCAACAAGATTCTGTTTCAAAAACTCATCATTGAACCCCAATGCTCCCAAATAAGTCATCAATGCAGTAAATATACCTTCAGCAGTGACATCTTGCAATTCAGAAATTCCCAAATAAATGTTTGCTGGCTGATCCACTTCTGGAAGTGTTATTCTCAGGTACACTATCAATGATGACAGCTGACTGAGTGTGGTACGTTCATCTATAAGGAGGGCAATTTTACTATTCCCATGGACTATCATGTTTGCTACCTTTTCTCTCATTTCTGTCGCGATATGAGAAAAAATATTTATGCATGCGTTTGTTGAATGAAGAATGCGACCCATATTAACGTCATTCAACTCCCGCATGTCAATTTCAGTTTCGAAATAGTGGAAGGCTTGATTTTGGGGGGATGTAATCGGAAATGCAAGCTTTTCCTTAAAAAATCATTACAACCATAGTTTTTGAGTTAAAGGCATGAAATTTTGTGTGCAGATAGATAACTGACTGTAATAAATGAAAAAATATAAGTAGAGACCTAGATGTAAGGCATATACATTAATGTTATAAGAGTATTAACAGTTATGCCCTTTTTGCTTGAAAGCCAAAAGAGGAATTCTAATGATACAATCACTTTACTGTTTGAAGCTATCATCACAATGTGAATACTGAACTAAAATAAATTACATATGCATATTAGTTCTCTACTTAAAAATCTTGAACTTACTGTCACAGAAATAAAACCCTATAAATAAAAATTTAAATAAGTAATGATTACAATAACTATAGTTCCAGATATTCCACAATGTGTAATGAACAACTCCTGAAAAAATCATAGCTCTGCGATTTATAGTTTTTGAGAAAAGGCTTCTGATTCTACAAAAAATGTATATTAGAGAAAAATGCATTTAAACATTTGGTTATCATATTCAAACATGAAAAATGCTTATTTGATTTTAAAATCCTCCATATTCATACTGTTCATCCTCCTACATTCTTTTCTGCCCTCTTATTTTCTGTCTGGCTTCCAGCTCAAGATCAGACATCCCTTTCTCAGCTTTCATGAGTCAATTCTTGTCAATGGTGTTGAACGCCTTTATGGTGAACACTCCTGGATTCACACCAAGTATATCTGCAGAGTTTGGCATTTAATGTTTTTAATGAACTTCCATGCCTCCGACAGCTATAAAATGTATACACAATATAAATTACACCATGTAGATTACGAATAACATGTTTCCAAACAATCGATTTTTGACACAAATTTCATTACATACCCCCTTAACTACTTCATTAGCTGTTCGAAATACATTGCCAGTTATTTCCTTTTCTTTTTCGAAAGCCTTCCAAAGTTTAGTATTTTAACTGCAGCCTGATGAGCTGAACTCTCTTTATGTTTAAATATTTTCTTGCGCAGAGAAAGGATTTGCTGAGATTTCTTTTCAGTTTCACCACTCGCACAAATAGAAACTGAAACCCACTGCTGTGAAATGTTCATCCCTCGTGATGTGGTTTCAGTTCCCAAGCCGCCAACTTCGTTAAAAATTTTGCAGCCAAGTCTTTTATTTCTTACCACCAACCATTCGTACTTACTACAAAATTCCTGCATTTTCTCCAAATCCCGGCTTTTGGGAATGTCTTCCGTCCCACTTCGTTATCTTCTTCATCCTTCAAAACTAAGCACACGCACCAAACTAACAACCTGCAAATACAAGCCTGAGTTGCTGTGTTGCCTACCAAAGGAAACTGATTCAATAGATCGATTTAAATCGAGGATTACTAGAAATCTCCTCCAGCTGTTGTGATCAGCGCGTTAACGATGAACTTTCAAGTCGGAAGTTATAGAGTGAGTCCGGGAATGTTCTCCGCAGCGCCTACATGCGTCTGCGATAGCTAGCTACAGCAGTTACGTTGGTAGCACGGCTGCCGCTTGCATCATAACAAATAAACAGTAAACTTTGTACTCACCACAGCCATTCATAACAGATGCTGGAACCATTCACAGTATATCACTCTTTTTCCGTAATCAGTTTGTTTTAATTCATGAACCACGGTAACTTTATAAGGAAACAACTGAAGCTTGTCTCTTTCTGATTTATGTGCTGTCGACTTAGAGATTCCTGTTTGTTGAGCTAATTTTCGTGTTGATTTACTTGGACTACGCAGCATTATATCGGAGATTTCATCAAGTTTCTCGTCTGTTAAAAGCGTAGGTCTGCCTGTTCCAGGAACATCGTGAACTGAGCCGGTCACACGAAATTTACTTACCAAATCCCGAACGGTATCACGGGTTGGACACTTTGAATTAGGAAATCTTAATTTTACATTTTACTTTCTGTAAACCGATCGCCTTCGCAAAAAACGTATTCCACCAAAAAAACTCTCTCTTCAGTAGTAAACATTACCGCCTGTATACTGTTGCACTCTTCCAATAATCTATCTGAACGCTCGCTGACTGTAATACACACTGAAGACATGCAGGCTCGCTCTCTTATCGCAATTCACACTGACAGCCCACACGGCGGAGTCCCGCTTAGAAGGGGTGCAGTGTAGCCAACTAAACTCACGACTCAACTACTCACAGCTGCACGTACCCACTGCGGAGAATATTCTCGGGCGCCCTGTATTTGTCGGACTAGATACAAATGTAGGCCTACCAATATTTTTTCTTAAATAGTTTTCAAAAGTTTAAAGGGTCGCGTACCCCCGCGATCCCCCGGGTTATGTCGGATAAGCATGTAGCCCTTTGGCCGTAGGGTAAAATAAGTTACTGAATAAAAAGAATGGGAGGAAAAGTGCTAATGCACACTGAGCGCTACCTCTCTTTTATATGAAGCGCACCTGTGCCTCTTCTCTGCGAGAACTAAAAGCTCAAGCAGCCATAACCTCCCCACGAAGGCTTCCAAAAAGATGGTATATTGGCTTTCACAGTGGATTAAAACTCAGCAATTTCTCTAGGTTTGTGCTGTGTCTTGTGTGGGATTCCGCCTAGGACACCAAGTTGGCTAATCAGCGGGTTGGAACATGTTAAAGAGATTGCCTGGGATGCATGGTGTGGTAACTATGTAGAAATGGGACGATTGGCTTAGGACAGGGAGGGGTTGAGAGCTGCATCACACCTGTCAAAAGTCTGAAAACTCTAACAACAATCTCTACGTAGTATTCTTGGATGTCAGGGGCAATCTCGATTGGATATTGATGCGGTTTTCACCATTCTGTAAAGGATATCTAGCAGAAGTTTTCTGTAGAAAATAATTTATATATGGTCAAAGGAAGCCAAGCAGTAACGATTTCAGTGATAAAGTCGAAAAAAAACCACATGGCGTCCGTGCGCTTTTTAAGCTTAGGCTGGGCAAACCGTTAAAAAATATCAATAGACCTATACTATGATTGTAAGAATTGTTCATCATGAAAAGTCCGTGAGAGCATATCTCTAGTTCAATACATCGCCCACTATAAGTGTTTTTATGTTTTCATTTCTTCAAACAATCTCCATTCAATTACTGAGATAACTGCTCCCGGGCGAAGCTTAGCGTTCTTTGTTCCGGTGCTCCACAACTAGTTCATGTATTTGTTTTTCCAGGGGTGTTACTTATTTATTGTTCATACACATTGTGTTTGGGTAAACTCGTGTTGATCGACTGAAGAGCAACAGCTGGCAACACTGTCTAGACCCAAATAACAGATATTACTATCGTCTCCTCGCACCCCAATGTTTGATATAGCCACCTCTCCTTCGGAGGCCACGAGTTTCATACTTCTTATCGCAGAAAATCACAAAGAACCAAGCAAAGTAAAACTGAAAGATTTTAATCTTAGAAATTGCGACAGAATGTTTAGCTTTCTCTTCCCTCAAGGTGGTGAATAAACAAACCTTTCAATTAGGGGTCGGTTCCTATCGCGGAGTGGCTCGTTGTGTTCTTGGCTTCGTATGGCCTTGGGTGCCAGAGGACAGCTTGCATGTCGATTTTAGTGCTTCCTTGGGACACTATGAAAGTCAAGGAGGTAGGATATCTCAGCTCCTTGACACCATAGCCCTTTCTAGTAGAGAAATGAGGAACTTTTGTGTTGGTGGGAACTCCCGAGTTTAATTTTGCCATTATGAACACAGCCTGCTGAATTCAAATGGGTTCTTTAACATGCCAACATCGTATGATGTGCATGCCGTGATTTTTGTCGCCTTTCAAAGATCACGGCCAGGAGCGAACCTGCAAGCTTGGGGCTTAGAAGTCCGACACGATTACCACTCACCCACCGTGGCAAGCGGAAATTATGATTATTAAATACGTTATAAAGTGTAAATGTGTTAAACTAGTTGGGCGCTACGCTGCTGCTAGCCACAGTTCCCAATCATCATCATATACGGTATATGAAGCGCTAATATGTGCTAAAACTCCTTTTTTCTAGGTTTATGCCGTGTCCTGTGTGGAGTTTCGCCTAGGAACACTAAGCTGGCTCATCAGCGGGCTCTTGGTGTCCTTGCCCGGACCCCCACAGAAGTAGTGAACAGCGCGCTACCTCCCTTTTATGAAGTGCACCTGCGCCTCCTTACTTCGAGAACTAAAAGCTCAAGCAGCCATAATCTCCCTATGAAGGCTTCCAAAAAGATGGTATATTGGCTTTCATGGCCAGTGAATTAAAACTCAGCAATTGCTGAGGTAGCGCGCAGTTCACTGCTCCTGTGGGGGTCCGGGTACGGACACCAAGAGCCCGCCGATGAGCCAGCTTGGTGGCCGAGGCGAAACCCCACACAAGACTCGGCACAAACCTAGAAATATTGCTGAGTTTTAATTCACTGTCCGTGAAAGCCAATATACCAGCTAAGGTGTATATTTCACAAAACTCAAGCTCCTAAACCAGAGGGAGTTAGAAGGTGCGGTTTGTACCAAAATCTCTCAAATCGTCTCAAAAGTACAGGGAGAATCTTGTATTTCTTGAAAAGTAAACGAAAATATATTTATGTGTTTATATAAAGTGCCTTTAAACAAATAAACAAGACGATAGCCCCTGGCAGAACTATGTCACGTACAGCCCACACAGCACTAGAGCCGGGCGTGTAGTCTGTACACATGGGGCGCTTACAAGTAAGCGATCGTAACAAATGGCTAAATGAGCATTCGAAAGAAAGAGATTTACCTGGAACAGTGACAAACAATTCCTTACAAATCCACAATTTGTTTAAAAAAATGTGTGTTTTAACAGAACTGTATCAAGCCCGCATACCAATAAAGCCGAATGAGTGGTTTATACACATGCGAGATTTCTCAAATGAGTCCGCTAGATATTGTTATTATTATTATTATTATTATTATTATTATTTTTACTAAGGCAACCTAACCCGTGCATGGCCCTTTGAGAAATTGTCCAAGTGAGGAGCAGGCACGCTGGGGTCAGGCCATGTTGGGAGTGTCAGTAATGAAGATGACCCTTGGTCTGCTAGCCTTGGCGCCTCAAAAAGATGTCACACACTTTCCAACCCTGGCACCTCCAACTGAATGAACGACTGTTTGCGCTCCAAGCTATTTATTTATGTCAAAGATTCTTCGCGACCTCCAAAACACACTCATGTTTCTTACGAAGCCTTCTCTTGATTATGCTTTGTTTTCTTTAAGGGGCGGAATATCCATGTCCATCTGTCCTTGGCAATACAGTTATTTTACAGCTTTGAATGGTTTTACAAAGTATGAGTTAGTTCAAAAATAACGGTAGACAATTGGAGCATCAGGGATCACAGAAACTGTAACAAGCAGGGACGAACTAAAGAGCCTACTATTCTTAAAATTATAGAGACCATATATCGACAGTTGACAGACCTGGTGACTCTAAATATAGTCTTAGTTCCATCTCCTAAGTTACACAATGCACATGCAACATTTGGTTGAGTTCCAATATATAACATGTATTTAAATATTGAATTTATCAGCATGCATAAAATCAGGTTGGCGACACTGCCATAAACGGGTTGCTCAAACTTAGATTGAAATATTATGATCTATATAAGTGACAATTTTGAAAAAACGTCATTTATTAGTAAGGAAGTTACATGTGATCATATTGGCATCTCTGTCATATATCGGTTACTGAAATGTAACCAACATTTGCAGGTACTATATGCATGCAAAGTTTAGAACTGTTGGCCGGCATACTTTCTGATATATTGAAATTAACATAAAAATGTATAGAGTGCATTTTTCAACAGTAGGCAGCCCTTTTGACACTAAACAAGTAGTTCCGTGAAGAACTATACAGCCTATTTTCATATATCCTGCTCATGTTAATTTCTTCTAACAACATACAAAATTTCAGTATAATTGCTGTAACAGATTCGTAGATATTGAGAACCGTCTAAATATTTCAGATGGTCGCCAGGTTGGATTTTTATTTTTGTACTATTACATTAAGATTATTGTGTACGTGTGGTATTCAAACTTCAATCGCATGATTAGAACACAAGAAGTAAAAACGAGATTTTAAAATTACGCACAGCAGCCATCTTGTGATTATGCAAACAATTGAAATAAATTAGATGCCAGTGGATCAACATTTGTATAAGCATTTAACGTGCAACGTTTCACAGCACTCGGATAGTTAATTCGCGAGAATCGTCCATTTAAATATTTATACTTCGCGTCGCCTCCATGTTGGATTTGTGCTCACCAGGTTAATGATAGTCCTATAGGTGAACATATGTTCATAGTCTCTATGAAAATAAAAAAATCAGTTTGGTTGCTGTAGAAGATTCATAGATATTGAGAACCGTCTAAATATTTCGGAAGCTCGCCATTTAGGATTGTTATATGTATAGGCCATAGAATTATGTACCATTCAAGGACAATTATTGCCTAGGTTCATTATTCAAACTTTCACTTCGATCGCATGATTACGACACAAGAAATAAAAACTTAATTTTAAAATTTCGCACAGCCGCCATATTCAGGTTATGTAAACAATTGATTTAAATTAGATGGCAGTGCATTACAATCTGCAAAATCATTTACTGTACCACATTTCATTGCGCTCAGAGAGTTAAATCACGAGAAAAGTCTATTAAAATATTTCAAATTCGCTTGGTCGCCATGTTCGTTTTTTACTTTACGAGTTTATGAAATATACATAGGTAAACTTGTACCAGTACCCTTTATCACCGTACAAAATTTCAGGGTAATATCTGTAATAGTTTAGGAGATATAGAATGTCAGTGAAATATTTCGCACAGCCGCCATTTTGAGATTATGTAAACAATTGAACTAAATTAGACTCCAGTGCATTACTATGTGTATAAACACTTGCTGTACCTAGTTTCATTACGTTTGGATGGTTAAATCGTGAGAAAAGTCTATTTAAAAGTCTCAACTTCGCTTGGTCGCCATGTTCGTTCTCTACTTTACAAGTTTATGAAATATACATAGGTAAACTTGTATCAGTACCCTTTATCACCGTACTAAATTGCAGGGTGATATCTGTAATAGTTTCGGAGATATAGAATGTCAGTGAAATATTTCGCACAGCCGCCATTTTGAGGTTATGTAAACAATTGAACTAAATTAGACTCCAGTGCATTACAATGTGTATAAACATTTGTTGTACCAAGTTTCATTACGTGTGGATAGTTAAATCGCGAGAAAAGTCTATTTAAAAGTCTCAACTTCGCTTGACCGCCATGTTGGTTTTGTAGTCACCAGATTTTTGAAAGTCTCATAGGTGAACTTCTAGTAGTACCCTTTATCACCGTACACAATTTCAGGGCGATATCGGTAATAGTTTCGGAGATATTGAATGCTAGTGAAATATTTCGCACAGCCGCCATTTTGCATTGGTGAGACGTAACAACATTTGAAGGGCACGGTCGAGGTCGCCGGGAATAGTGCTATGAACATACCGAGTTTCATTGAAATCGCTCCAGCCGTTTAGATTTTATTAGGGGGGGACACACACACGAATCACACACACACACACACACGCACACACACACGGACAAAAGGTGATCTCATAAGCCTATCTTTTTCAAAATTGAAAATAGGCTAAAAATGGATATCCATATCTGTTTCGGTGCGCAAAATTTGGTTGAAATTCAACAGATAGTATGTAAGTTACAGGCATTTAAAGATTGGACCTATCAGCAGGCATAGAATGATGTTGGAAACACTCTCGTTTAAGGGCTCCTGTAAATTAGTCTGATGTAATATTGTCTATATGTGTGTCAATTTTGGAACAATCCCATGCATATCTTCCATGATATCCAACATACAACTCAATTTTCAATTGTGATTTTTCAGCAGTTGGTAGCGCTGACGTCATTTCAAATATAGCCGTGAGATATTCATGCATAGGTCTTTACTCATACCAAATTTGGTTTCGATAGCTACAGCCGTTTAGGAGTTGATAGGGACACACACACACACACACAGACAGACAGAAGGGGGGACAGACAGTCACACATTTTCCCGGATCGATCTCATGTCTACTTTTTCCTCATTTTTACAAAATATGAAAAATTGGCTAAAAATAGAACGCAAAATTCTCAAAAAATGTTTGGAGCAATACACAGAGATGTCATATGGATGAAATGACCTACCAAAGAGCTGTACGAGTACACAGACAGACTCACAGATATCAGAAAACGCAGACTAACTTCTTACGAGCACATACAGAGAATGAACAAGAACAAGCTTACAAAGAAGATCTTTGATGTAGTAAACAGCTCAAGCAGGAAAACTAATTGGTATCATGAAATAGAGGAAGACTTAAGGCAGGTGGGGATCGACAGGCAAATGATTGGAAACAGAGGAGAATTCAGAAACTAAATTAAGAATACAAAACTTAAAGCAAATCAAAAGAAGAAGACAGTGGACAGAACAACGGAAACAGGAACAGTCAAAGGATGAAGAGAGTTTGGGAAGAGAGGAGGAAGAAGGGAGAGAAGCGGAAATTGTGACATCATGAGATATTTAAGTTCAATCGCTGTCCATAAGGGCTAAATTGATATAATAATAATAATAATAATAATAATAATAATAATAATAATAATAATAATAATAATAATAAATAAATAAATAAATATTATTCGAAGTATAAGTAACGGTAATTCAAAAACAATGGTAGAATGAAACAAGTAGTTCCATGAAGAACTAAAGCCTATTTTCATATATCCTACTTAAAAAATTTCAGTTTGATTGCTCTAATAGATTCGTAGATATTGAGAACCGTCTAAATATTTCGGATGGTCGCTATATTGGATTGTTAAATGTATAGGTCATAGAGTCATGTACCATTAAAGAAAAATTATTGCGTAGGTTCATTATTCAAACTTTCACTTCGATCGCATGATTACGACACAAGAATGAAAAGTTAATTTTAAAATTCGCACAGCCGCGATCTTGAGGTTATGTAAACAATTGAAATAAATTAGATACCAGTGCATTGCAATGAGTATAAACATTTGCTGTACCAAGTTTCATTGGGTTTGGATCACTAAATCGCGAGAAAAGTCTATTTAAAACTTTCAAATTCGTTTGGCCGCCATGTTCGTTTGGTAGTTAACTGGGTTTTGAACGTCTTATAGATGAACTTCCAGTAGTGCCCTATATCTCCGTACAAAATTTCAGGATGATACGCGCAATAGTTTCAGAGATATAGAATGCCGGTGAAATATTTCGCACAGCCGCCATCTTGAGGTTATGTAAACAATTGAACGAAGTTAGATGTTGGTGCATAACAATGTGTATAAACATATACTGTACCAAGTTTCATTGCGTTTGGTTGGTTAAATCGCGAGAAAAGTCTATTTAAAAGGCACAACTTACTTGGCCGTCATGTTGGTTTTGTAGTAACCAGGTTTTCAAAAGTCACATAGGTGTACTTCTAGTAGTTCCCTTTATCACCGTACGAAATTCCAGGGTGATATCGGTAATAGTTGTAACCCCCCTCCCATGTGCATGGAGCTACCGGACCTCTTTTCAACCATAAACCAGATGATTTGTCAGGAACCGTCCCCAGATCTACACTCGGAAATAATACAGAGGTTCCTTGCAACATAACATCTATATTCATCACCAAACATTTACAACCTTTTAAACACTTAAGTACAAACATAAAACAAATACATATACAATTAATAAATAGAAGGTGTGCGTTCTTGGACCAGGAATGTACTCACTTGTAGAAGTAACCTAATCGCTTTCCCTTTCATCATAATCCACATTTCACTCTAGGCACAATATTTTTGGAGATATAGAAAGTCGGTGAAATATTTCGCACAGCCGCCATGTTGGATTGTGAGACATAACAAAATTTGAAGGGCACAGTCGGGGTCGTCCGGAATAATGCTATGAACTTACCGAGTTTCATTGAAATCGCTCCAGCTGTTTAGAAGTTATTAGGGGAATAACACGAATAACACCCACACACACACACACACACACGGACAAAAGGTGATCTCATAAGCCTATTTTTTTTCATAAATAAAAATAGGCTAAAAATAAACAAATACAATTCAATCGCTTATCCTCCCAGCTCAGCTTCTACTTAGGGATCGATCCTCTACCGTCGGTCCTCCCAGCTCAGCTTCTACTTAGGGATCGATCCTCTACCGTCAGTCCTCCCAGCTCAGCTTCTACTTAGGGATCGATCCTCTGCCGTCAGTCCTCCCAGCTCAGCTTCTACTTAGGGATCGATCCTCTACCGTCAATCCTCCCAGCTCAGCTTCTACTTAGGGATCGATCCTCTACCGTCAGTCCTCCCAGCTCAGCTTCTACTTAGGGATCGATCCTCTACCGTCAGTCTTCCCAGCTCAGCTTCTACTTAGGGATTGATCCTCTACCGTCAGTCCTCCCAGCTCAGCTTCTACTTAGGGATCGATCCTCTACCGTCAGTCCTCCCAGCTCAGCTTCTACTTAGGGATCGATCCTCTACCGTCAGTCCTCCCAGCTCAGCTTCTACTTAGGGATCGATCCTCTACCGTCAGTCCTCCCAGCTCAGCTTCTACTTAGGGATCGATCCTCTACCGTCAGTCCTCCCAGCTCAGCTTCTACTTAGGGATCGATCCTCTGCCGTCGGTCCTCCCAACTCAGCTTCTACTTAGGGATCGATCCTCTACCGTCACAAGGACGGTGTCTGCGAGCTGAACACAGATACAACTGGGGATGGACCGCTAACTTGGGTCTAATTAAGGAAGGGAAGGGATTTTTGTGAAAGTCGCTTGTTGAAAGGAACCGTCTCGGCATTCGCCTTGTGGTCAATATGGAAACCACGAAAGCTATTTTCAGGACGACTGAGGGGTGTCGTGCCATTTCGTCCAAGTGACATTTCGTCCAAGTGCCATTTCGTCCAAATTCAACGAACAGAGGCAGGTGGGTTGACTCTCTACCGGCTCACTAGTGCTATTTCGTCCAAACACCTATGATTGACAGTTTGACAGGCCTACAATAACTGTTTCATTTCATTGCGTTTCTTGTTAGAAATAAGTAATTTTTTGATGTTTGTAATAATGGACGTTACTCGCTCCACTCGTTTGCCACCAGTCAACTATATTTTACAATGAAATGCTTATAATGTAAACAACATAGTGAGAATAGAAACAAATATTTTCACAAATCAGGTGTTAATGATAATTGTTGATTTAAGGGGCCTAACATCTAGGTTATCGGCCCCTAACGGTCTGGGTAATAGCGAAAATGACAATGAAGTGTAAACCAGAAGGAAAATACTTACAAAAAAGGAACTCAGATTGAAACTACTTGCAAAATGGAGAGCGGTAATACTTACAAAACAGAATTTAGAACGAAAATACTGTACAGGCCCCCAGGGGGTTGCACCCCCTGGAAGCCACCCTCCATCATCTATTAAAACCATCCCTAACTGGCAAATCTCATAAGTCCAGAACAACATCTTTCACACAGCAAGGGCAGCTAACCAGCCTGGAAGGCTTGCCAAACACTTGCATCACACCATAAACAGCTACACATAACTAACTGGGGCATCTATGCCAGTGAAATGCTGACAGCACAACACCAAAGCCTATAAGAGGAAGGCCTTAAGGAGGACAGCTCTCTCTCGATTATCAGTCATACAGTGTGTCCGCCGGAGGCCCTAGCTGTTATCATCAGGTGAGTCAGCAGTGTTCAGAGATCCTATATTTTGTAACCTACTCCACAAACTTGTACACTTAAACTGTAACATTTACTACGTTCCCCTAAAAGGGACATACCATTTCATACAGCACTGACCAATAAATACTTGGTCAGTACACTACACTTGTCTTACTAATTACACGCCTCTTTACGTCCTAACGCCTTTCCTGATTCCCGCCACGAGTAAGCGTGACAACAGTAGCTTGTAATCGCCGGCTCAAGTTCTATTGTGTCTCTCACACGCGACTGCCTGAGCAGCGAGCCGCCCACACATAGCTGACGCACGCACGTCGGTTATATAACTCTCTCCAACCAGCTGACAGGCTAGTACGTTAACCTGTACGCAGAGGTTCATCCCCCGAGGTACACTTACGTCTTTATAGGAGCATCCCCTAGCATCCTAACACTAAACAACACTCTACACTGGTCAGCTTACCCAGCCACGGGAAGCTGCCCCCCCCCCCCTCTAGGAATCACTCTCCAAATCAACACAATAACACATCCGTTTTAGATCTAACTACCCCCAACTAAGGGATCTAAAACAGATTGGTGGAGGCCGGGTACCACGCACAGTAAAATAGGGCTCATACAACGAGTTCTCGTGGTCAAAACGGTCCGTACCGCATACAGCCAAGCGAGACTGAATTTTTTTTCTCAAACAGAAAGCATCATTTTTGCTTTCCGCTAGTTACACAAGGGAATTTTTTTCTCTCTCTCTCACCCAAAACAACCCCCAACCAAAATCACTTTTTTTCACACATACATAAACATGAATACGCCCGCACGAAAGCCCATGCTAAGGAACATTCATTTTGAGCTGGCAGATGAAAAACTCATGAAACACACAAACGACATCTCTATAGACACATTAACGCAGCAACTTGCAAGAACGCCCCTCTCAGCCCGTACCGCAACACAAGGGCAGGAGTCTACCGTGGCCACAGGCCAGAAATCGGTCAGACCACCCTCCAACACATTGCGGGGGCACACACACACACACCACCAATTCCCGGAACCGGCCCGGAAGCCTAACAAGACAGAGAACTGGCGAAGCCGGGGACATGTCCCCCCAACACCAGTACAGGGAGGAACGGGACTACCCACCCCAAAGTTACCGAAAAGGACAGTAGAACAAACAACCAGGGGGGGACAAAGGAAGACACAGAAGGGAAGAGCGGGCGAGGGCCTACAGACGGACACACTACCGGGATTATAGAGACCCAACTGGGCCGACAGCAGGAGCACATGCTCCGATAAGGGATGAAACCCACGATCGGCGGCGAAACGAACGAAGGGACGGACGTGAGAGATACGGGCATGACATTTGGACATCCACGCTACAATATGACGATAGGTCATACAGGTCCACTAGGCACACGGGCCTGACTAAGCACGCAATGGCTAATCCGACGCCAGGACCACGAGTGCAAGTACAGACGTGGACTCATACCGAGATCCACACTCTGCACACATACATAACCACACACAATTGGTAGCACACTATCCCAGCCACACGAAAACACGTTCAAAATTTAGGATGATTACCGAAAAACCCAGGCCAATAAGGCCATTTTTCAGTTCATGGCAGGGCCACCAGCCCAGCCGAGAGAGGACATAAGCGTAGATACGCTAATTCGGCAATTGCGAGGATGTCCCTCTCGCTATGTACTGCCACACCAGGGAAGGAGTTCACCGTGGCCACAGTCCAGAAGACGGCCAGGTTAGACTCCAATACACTGCGGGGACAAAGTTACACCATTACACATCCCTCAGCTCCGGTTCGGAAGGCAATTTTGCCAAACCGAGGAGCAGAACCTACGCCAACCCCCTCGGAACGGACGAACGGGAGGGAGTTGACGCCAGGACTCTCAGTCACACATGACATAATAGGGAGTAAACGGGAGGTAACCACGTCATGGGCTGAGGACGTAGAGCCCGCCCTACAGCACATTAAGCCCACATACACCTACACAAATAGGCGAACACAATGGCAGGAGTCTACCGTGGCCACAGGCCAGAAAGCGGTCAGACTACACGCCACTACATCGCCAGGGCAGAGACAGGCAATCAAACGGCCTTTGCCGCTGGTCCAAAGGGCAATTTTGCCAGGACGAAAGCGGGCACCAGCATTCGTACCCCAGGTGCGAATGCATAAGAGGGTGTTGCATTCAGGCCCTCAGGGTGCACAACACACACCCGCACACTCTGTCCAGGCGCAAACACACAGTACACGGGGTATAAGAAAGATCCTATTACCTACCCCACGAGACCGGTCAGTCAAAAATACACACACACCCGTAAACTCTACTAGGGTAGCGCAGAGCGCAAGTAGTCCCTCGAACACAACCACATTCGGGCCAACAGCCAGACGCTACGGTGAAAGTAGGCACAGGCTTACTTTGCTAGAAAAACCGCCAAAAAAATGGCAAAGGAGCGCCTCAATGGGTTTCAGGGGCCTATGCCCTAGTAACAGGGCGAAAGTATTCACCTTTCAGACCAAGGACGCTCGGACGGGAATAACGACTTCCACCAGGGACACAAAAATAAACTAATATCACTTGCACCAATATTATAGATACACGTAAGCTCGTTTACACGTGAGAAATACGACAATAGACACACAGAGACTCACAAACATAAACTGCACATTTTTTTTCATGTACACACATCAAAAAAAGTTTTGCATCACCTCGGTTCCCAGATCTCCGGCATATAGACGTTGACTGTGTATATTGTATCCAAGATACAGTCCCTTTGACTGTTCATAGATGTCACTAAAACTGCTCAAAGATGTAAACAACCATGCATGAGCAGGGCCTATTAGACGGAGGGGGTACGACAGCCGATCAGTTCCAGTCATTCCACCAGGACGAAGGTACGCTGCTCATGTTGTCTGTAGTTCTACCATGCCTAGAAGGTCAATACCGCAGTTCGATCGCGTCCGCATTGTTACTTTGTGTCAAGAAGGGCTCTCAACAAGGGAAGTTTCCAGGCGTCTCAGAGTGAACCAAAGCGATGTTGTTCGGACATGGAGGAGGTACAGAGATACAGGAACTGTCGATGACAGGCCTCGCTCAGGCCGCCCAAGGGCTACTACTGTAGTGGATGACCGCTACTTACGGATTGCCGCTCGGAGGAACCCTGACAGCAATGCCACCATGTTGAATAATGCGTTTCGTTCAGCCACAGGACGTCGTGTTTCAACTCAAACTGTGCGCAATAGGCTGCATGATGCGCAACTTCACTCCCGACGTCCATGGCGAGGTCCAGCTTTGCAACCCCGACACCATGCAGCGCGGTACAGATGGGCCCAACAACATGCTGAATGGACCCCACGGAATTGGCATCACGTTCTCTTCACCGATGAGTGTCGCATATGCCTTCAACCAGACAATCGTCGGAGACGTGTTTGGAGGCACCCTGGTCAGGCTGAACGTCTAAGACACACTGTCCAGCGAGTGCAGCAAGGTGGTGGTTCCCTGATGTTTTGGGGTGGCATTATGTGGGGCCGACGTACGCCACTGGTGGTCATGGAAGGCTCCGAAACGGCTTTACGATACCTGAATGACATCCTCCGACCCATAGTGCAACCATATCGGCAGAATATTGGAGAGGCATTTGTCTTCATGGACGACAATTCCCGACCTCATCGTGCACATCTTGTGAATGCGTTCCTTCAAGATAACGACATCGCTCGACTACAGTGGCCAGCATGTTCGCCAGACATGAACCCTATCGAACATGCCTGGGATATGTTGAAAAGGGCTGTTTATGGACGTCTTGACCCACCAACCACTCTGAGAGATTTACGCCGAATTGTCGTTGAGGAGTGGGACAATTTGGACCAACAGTGTCTTGATGAACTTGTGGATAGTATGCCACGGCGAATACAGGCATGCATCAATGCAAGAGGACGTGCTACTGGGTATTAGAGGTAGTGGTGTGTACTGCAATCTGGACCACAAATGCTGAAAGTCTAGCTGTATGATGGTACAACATGCAATGTGTGGGTCTCATGAGCAATAAAACGAGCTGAAATGTTGTTTGTGTTGATCTCTATTCCCTTTGTATTTAACGGTTCCGGAACTCTTGGAACCGAGGTGATGCAAAACTTTTTTTGATGTGTGTATATACAGTGGAACATGGCTAAATCAAAAGTGTATAATTCAAAATTCTTCTTGTTTTTTTTTTGGCCCCTAGCATTTTTTTTCTCAGATCATCAATGGTTATTGATCATAGGTGATCCACATTATAACTTGGATAACGTAAAGTTTTTAATATGCAAAGCCAAGCGGAAGCCAATCAGGCGAGCCACGCGGCTTAAGGCCGGAAAGAGCTATTCTGAACACAACTTAAGCATCAAATCACAGCATAGAGCTTAGGCGGGTCTTTCTAGGTAGAAATGACTAAATGTTCTATGTTCCGGTTCCACAGTTTGATAGGTTCTCTTGTGACGGGCGAGAGCCCTAATCGTAGCAAGAATTAAGAATCTCAAACTATTTTTTAAAAATGGTAGATTCCCCTGAGACGTAACTAGATTACTGTAGTACTAACGTCACCAAATAGGTGGATAGTACACTCAGGTCCTACTTCTCATTTTTAAACATTTTTGATATTGTTTACGACACAATTTTTACAGACTACCGCCGCCTGGCAACCCGCTTTAATAAGCAGGCGTGCAGGCGAGATACAATATATTTTCGCTACTCTATTCAAAGTGCTCTCTTAATTCGGAGCCGGGCATAACTATTTTTTTTGCCTCATCCATTAATCCCGAGAAAGGAAAGTAGCCAAGTTGAACTGTATGCATTTAATCCACAGGCATACGTGACACATTACACTGCCTATAACATGACTTTTTCTCACCTCCATAACAACACGCAAGCTAAAACACAAACTCCATAGGGTGAAGATCACAGACTTTGGGAAAGCCTACATATTTTTGGACGGCACACAGCCAATTCACATTGCCACATAACAAGTTAATACGCTAACAGAACTGTCCCGGAGACACAGCCTAGAATGGCACCAGAAACAATTACTCTGGTTAAAGACGGTCTCGAACCCGTAACCTTCTGAATACCAGGAATGTAAGGTCGGGTAGCTATCCAGTTGCAGGATAGGAAAGTAAGGGACAGTTCCACTAACAGATATTCATAAGCGGAAAACAACAAAATCACCTCCGACACCTAGTCACCAAACACGCGACTAGCGGCCCGGAGACACTCGTGCATAACGACATTTAGTAACATTAATAGGGATATACTCGACCCACGCTTACAGTTAACACAAAACTTGGGAACACAAATGTACTTAGCGGAAGGTTCTTTTACATTGCGGAAACCCTACTCGCAACTACAGAGATAGTACTCAGGCCCAGACACACATACACGTGCCGGAAACATGAACGAAGCCAGACAACTAACAAGTGAGTGCACACGCCATTGTAATTCAATACTGTCGCGCTCAGCGATAATACACTTGTGACTGTGCGACCTTCACACATACAGACGGACTAAGACCACTCCAAGTTGAACTGGAACAAACGCCATCATTCACGTCAGATCCAAAACCTTATAACTCCCCAAATTACACTACGAGGAGAATTCAAAAACACACAAACTCTTCACAGGAATGCGTATTCTCATCTGCGCAATTCAAATACACGATACATGTGCCATGGTATATACGGCATAGATATCGTCATACCAAGTCCTTACAGCAAGCCGGGTCCGAACTCATGACCACACACCACACTCGTACCAAAAACTAACTAACCAATGGTATTTTTGGTACGAAAGACACAATCAAAAAAACCGCACCGGGGACACCTAAATCCCAAAAACACAACGCAGACATAGAACACGGAGAATTTCATGATCACGGGTCCGAATCCCAGCAAAAATTGGACGCCATGGGAAACAAAAATCCAGACGCCCAATTACACTGAAGCTGGCCACAGATAAGTAAATAACTGGGTCAGACACATGCCTATAGACTCAGGAGGTTTTTTTTATCGGTAACCTCAAAGGGGATCACAATAGACTTCCCAGGCATGGATTACACATGGTTACACAAAACAAAGTCTTGCGAAAGCAGTGTACACATAACATCGATTAACAAAAGCGGGACAGATTAGCACACTGGCGCTCCCGGAATCTCAAGCAATAACAACAGGCCGACGTTCGCAAAAAAAATTCACGTTCCGACAGCCGACCTACGCAATGTCAGAGACTTCATGCACACAAACAGATGTAAACATAACATGACGAAATGCTGACTTGCAGGGAACACCGCATTGCAACACTGCTGCCGACAGACACTATTGTTATATCGGCAGTGACCATGAAATCACAAACACAGACCAATTATAATGCCATACATTTTTCAGCACTGTTACAACAGGGGTGACATTTAGCAACGTACAGACATAATAAACCGGACTTACCATAGGACTTAGCCGATAACAGGCCTCCCGCCCGCATGGGGTAGCGGAACATAGTCCCACACATACGCGCTCACTAATCAGGGGCAAATACAGACAGGGGCTCTGAGGAAACAAGACCTCCCCCCTAATAACTTCTTTTCTCGATTTTATTTCAAAAAAAAATCATTACAGGCTATCAGGACATGACCAGTCGCACCACGATCACTTGATACATTAACACTACAAATGGGAGACCAGATTAGGCAGTGACGTCACAGCGTCACCACACTTTACTATCCCAAGAAGCGGATAGAAAGCAGACATGGACCAAGGGAGAATGACAGGGGCATAGGTGGACAATCCCAGCGGGATTACCAATATACCACCCACAGGCTACCATCTTACTACACTACTCCCCTTCCATAACCTTCCCAATTACAACATTAACAAACACAGACATACAGACACGATAAAAACAGCTACACTACATGACAAAATATACATCGGGGTTGATAGACTTCATGCGTTTAAAGAGAGGGCTTCCTACGCCCTGGATCTCAATGCTAACACCTGAATATTAGGGGTGTGTCGGAAAACGACAATTAAGCGTAATGCGCATCTCCAAGTCAGAGATGAGGCCAAATTTATGTACTAACCATTTTTTTATTAAATAATCCCGCATGACAGGGCCATAATATTATTTTACACTCACCGATACCTATCCTTAGATGAGTGCGGGTACGCCTCATATCCGGACACATGCATGGAATCTCCCACCCACACACCTGGGTTATCATTAGCATTACTCCTGCATGGAATTTTTATATTTTTGCAATCCCGGGAAATACCTACCCCCGTCCACTCATTGTAGAAGCATCCCAGCAGCATCACCGGCTTTAGGCCACCATTTAAATGAAGCCCAAAGATGCGCAACCCTCTCCTACCTTGCTTTAAACCTATTCAACGGATAATACCCCCGGATCCTAATAACAGGGAACCTAACGCCATAAACCCTACTAACGCCTCCATGGAAGTTGACAGAGCATTACAGCTGGAAATCCGACATAGCACAGTAGACCTGAAGTAGGCTATGCACTTAGAAGTTTCTACAACCCCAAAACACTTGAAAAATTTTACATTTCATACACAGCAAATTATTTACAGGTTACACTTATATTTTTTACATAAAAAGGAATCTGATAACACGCTGATTGGTGATAACGACACAAGCAGAAGGCCAGAGGCACCACACTGGAGCAGAGCTGGGGAAGGTGATGATGACCCTTACCCCAGTTGGCTCAACAGCTTAACGACTAGACCAATAACAGACGAACCACGTAAGGTCGAGGCATTCATGGCCTAGCACGGGCAAACTTCGGAATCCTAGGTGTGCCTAGCCTGCCCCTGGGACGAAGAGATGTTACACCCACTATGTGCCACGGTCATCGAAGCCAAGACCTGCAGGGGAGACTTTCTGAGGATGGTGGGAGAAATAGCCAGCTCCACGCCGGACTCAGGAGTTGACCCTAGGGACGACCAAACTAGGACTGGACTTTTCGTTAAATATAAGTAAGTAGGGCTTCTACAACGAGAAGCGAGACTCCTATGCGCGGGAGTGAAGTATTATTGCGGCCAACAGTGGCGAAGAGATTATTATTACTGCGAATAAAGGCGAAAAGGATACTATTATTGCCAATAAAGGCGAAGATGATACTATGCCATTGGACGATGTCGAATGCCCACATAAATGGTGACGCAGCGGGCAGCCAAGGGCATTAAATGAGGGGCATCGCGAGCAATTCACAGGGGTTAAAGTGGGCAGACCCAACAACGACAACATATGCAAAGACAATGGCGATTGAGCAGGAAAATACAGCGGGTGAGACGGTTTGCTTAGAGGCACCGTAAGCCGCTTGCGACTATATTAATACTAGTTAGTAATCATTAGCATAAGCGTCGACAACTAGTATTAAGGGGGCGGAATCCGGCGGTTCTAGAGACAACCGGTGTTTCTAGAATACGTACGGGTGGTGATCTGAGGAAGTAAATTGCCTCAGGCGATCGCCCTGGTCAAAATTTTAGCTGTAAGACAGTTGCATTTGACACGCAACTTAGGATTAAGCAAATTTACTAACCGCTGTTGCTAAATAATAGCACAGCATATTTCGGCAATAGAGTAAGGCCACCCATTCGGCTTAATAATAGCAACCATATTTTTACTTACCATAATTAAGATAAAATATTTCCTCACCTGAGGGCGATGCAAATCCGTCATCAGGGTAAGCCCGATAACACATTAGATTAAGTAAAAAATTTCACAAAAGGAATAGATTGAATAATACGCACAAAACGTACGTCAGGTTCAAAATACGTACAAAATGCAATGTAGAGTCGAAATACTTACAAAATGCAAGTGAAATTCAAAATACTTACAAAATGCAAATGAGATTGAAAATACGTACAAAATGCAAATGAGATTCAAAATACTCACAAAGTGCAATTAAAATTCAGCTGGGGTCCCGTGGTCGCTAACCCACGTCCCACTAGTTGTGAGCTCCTTGGGGAAGGTGATAATTAAAATATATCCAAATTTGCATTACTAAAATATGTGTTTAAATAAATATCTTATCATATATCAAGCAGGAATATGTGTTTATTCATTAAAATTACATGGGGACTATGAAGGGCTTTGGGGAGGGAGCCCTAGGGGAATATCCCACAACCTGTAGTTGTGCACATAAGCACAGGGGTAATTGACCTCCGACTACCTGCTCTGCCTCTACCCTTGTCAACATTTCGTCTGGACGAGTGTAATAATTTGTAAAACCGAGCTGGACGAAATGGCACGTTTTTTTTTTTTCAAGGAAATTTGTTGCTGGACGAAATGGCACTGAACCGACTGAGGTGGGGTTGGAACTCACGCTCTCCCGATGCTAGATAGATTTATTTCGTATGGCGAGATTAGGGCCATTGGGCCTTCTCTTCCATCTAAGAAGATTATTCAATTGATACATAATGAAGATTACACATAGGTCTACGGTTGTGTCCCGATTGCGGTCATTCCAGATTGCTTTCACCTTATTAGCAGTCCAGATTGCGATCACTTTTCTTGGGAGACAGGTTCTGGATTCTTGGTTCTTCCCGATTGACTCATACCTTCAGTAAGTTTTGTGGATAGCTAGGGGAAACTGATATTTCACTACCTAACCAAAGAATACAGTTCAGTGTTCAGCTGAGCACACCCCATAAAACTTCGCTTCAAAAAATCAAGTCCTCTCCCAATCTGACAGCACCTTGTAAAACAATGATTATAACATTTTCAGTCTTAAGAAGAGAAACGTTTCAGGATCGGAATCAACGACCTTCACTTTCAACAAATTTTATACTTACGGGGTATAAGATTTAATTTCTGCCCCTCCTCTCCCATTTGAGGCGCGAGATATCTATTTTGATGTGTAACATCTTTCCGCTCGGTTGCTGGATAGTTTTGTGGGAGTGATTTTGAAAATTTGGGACGGAAGTGGATCGGAACGATCGAGTGGCAGTGGTGGATCGAACGGAAGTATGCACTGCCCGCTCGATCGATCGAACGGAAGTGTACTAGCAGGCAGTGGTGGAAAACGGAAGTATGCACTGCCCGCTCGATCAATCGAACGGAAGTGTACTAGCTGGCAGTGGTGGAAAACGGAAGTATGCACTGCCCGCCCGATCGATCGAACGGAAGTGTACTAGCTGGCACTGGTGGAAAACGGAAGTATGTACTGCCCGCTCGATCGATCGATCCAGCGAGCAGTGGTAAGACTCAGCTGGCAGTGGTACGAGAAACAATGGTACCATGTCGTACTCTCGGCCATGTGGAATGTATATGACATACTGAACGGAAAACGCTAATGCAGTCATCAATATAATATAATCGTTGTGGTTATACGAGAATTGAGCAAGCCTTCATGAACTATTACTGAATACATTCTCTTTACTCACAAGAAAGCCTATTCATAAGGCATTTTAAACTCAATTTGACGCAGGAACATTATCGAAACAAGCAAAATATAAATGAAACTTAATTCCGTAATGGAGTATTATTGGAACGTGGAAATAAACTCACCATCTTGTGCACAAAATTTGCGTAGTCGAAATAGCCGTGGGGTTAGTGTTTATGACTGTGAATCTAGAGATCTTGGGTTCAAATCTCGGACGTGCTAGATATTTTTGCTACCAGATTAAGCCTCCGTGGTTTAGGCGGCAGCACGCCGGCCTCTCACTGCTGGGGCCGTGGTTCAAATCCCGGTCACTCCATGTGAGACCTCTGCTGGACAAAACGGAGGCAGTCGGGTTTTTCTCCTCCGGTTTTCCCTGTCAACATTTCATTCCAGCAACACTCTCCACTGTCATTTCATTTCATCTGTCATTCATTTAATCATTGCCCCAGGGGAGTGCGTCAGGCCTCGGCAACCGGCACAGTTCATATCCTCGCCGCTAGATGGGGGCCTTCATTCATTCCACTCCTGACCCGGTCGGAGACTGGAAGCAGGCTGTGGATTTTCATTTATCATATCATATCATATTTTAAACAGAATCCATATGAAATTACGTGTTGGTCTGTGAATGAAGAGGACCTGTTTATAAGGAATTTAAGGTTATGAGCGGTGGTGCGTCTATTAATCTAGTTGATCCATATCGTATTCTTTATTTAGGCTAGTGCTGGTGGAAGCTACAAATCATCTAATAAAATGAGTTCCGTATTATAAACTACAATATCTGTAAAACACTCCCTTTTAAAATAGATTAATATTTGTGCCAATAATAGTATAAAATACCGGTGTATTTCATGTGAGGTTTCTTCTATGTCAGATGTTACACATCATATGCACTACTGTAAGGGTCGTAATTTTTTATAATAGGCACTGTATATCGTGAAAAACATTATTTTCATTGCCTCGAAAAATTCGTCTCGTCAAAGTAATTTGTTCTGCGTTTGATTCTAAATCCCCTTTGTAATAAATTTTTGTGCCCGCCCCCTCCTACACACAAAATCAAACATTTGAAGTTTTAGGTTTATTAACATTCCAGATTTGAAATCTGTGACTTTTGATAAGTCAAAATCAATAAGTTCACTGTCAAAACTACTCAAATTATAAGATGGTATTTTTGAAGGAAGCTTTCCCCCTACGAACTTTTATGTACAGTAGCATTACTTTTCTCGTTCCGATTGCAGACCATTTGGCTATACACTTTTTTAAAATGTGTAGTTAACAGATCGATTGCAAATAAGAAATCTCAATCATCTGAGATTTCAAAATGAAAATCTTTTGTATGTTTTAATATGGGGGCACATACAGCTTATGAAGCCAATATTATAACGTCATAGATCTTGCGCAACAATGTGTGTGCCTCCTTGGAAACCTATATAATATTTTGACTGTCCCTGTCATAGATCTAGCACAACAATGTGTGTGCTTCCTTGGAAACCCACACACACATTTTGCTATTTGAAGCAAAGCTTACATTTTTCAAAATTCAAATCGTAACCATATTTTTCTAGTTTTCAAAATGTGGTCCTTGTTTTGTGCTGATATGCATTGTTTCCCTCATATCTCCCATAATTGTGGGAATTTGTGGACTTTTCAGATTTTAAACCAGGTGTGAAACATTCAGCTAAAAATGAATCTCACGTGTTTTCACATTATTTATTAATTACGCATTTTTATTCCATTTTTATTTTGAGCAAACTACGTTTTATAGAAACTTAAAGTCGCAAAGGTTTCAGTGAGTATCATTTTGTAGCTGAAGGTTTAGCATGAACTTAAAAAGAAAAGCGAACTCCAAATATTCCTATAAACATCGGATATATGGGGGAGACGCTGAAGGACAAAAGCAAGGACAAACATTTCGAAAAATGGATAACAATAGTTACGATTTCAATTTTGAAACTTTAGAACTGTGCTTCTAACAGCAAGCTGTGTGATATGACAAGCAGAGTTATAATATTGACTCCTTAAGCTTAAACACATTGCTGGGCTGTGTGCTTAACACATTACGAGAGAGATTATTCGAAGTCTTCCTTCCTGCAACAGTGCAATAGCGTTGCCGTCGAATTTTATCAATAAAAGGGCCAGAACACGGTCCACTCAGACTCGTGAGACGAGGATAGTTCGATCCCCACCTCAGGTATTCTATAGGCGTGGGTTTCCCACTTGTGCCTCAAGGGCATTCGCATATATTAAATTAACCAATGCGTAGTGACGTGGTCAGAATTTAGTATCGTGCTGGAGGAGGGGGGGGGGGGGGGAGGGAGGAAAATTAAAATTCTTCTCTTCTCATCTACCGACCTGATCATCTTCCCGCACAACGTATCAATACTAATGGAAATCTATTGCTACATTCTGTAAGGAAAAGGAGAAGAGCTGACACTGTATGCCTCGTGGTGTGGTATCTAGCATTGCTGGTTGCCACTCTCGATGTCCGAATTCTATTCCCGCCTCTGCCAAAAGCCTTAAATCTGGTCTGAGAACTGAAATACACACTAATGACAGTCCTGACTTACATAAGGATCTACACACTACAACCCCGAGGCACTACAGCCCAGGAAGGCCCTAGGCAGTTGTCCAGCTGTTGGACTGCTAACTATGAGGTGACGCGTGGTGAGCGCGATGGGTCCCCTAGGCTCTTAATCTTGGTCTCCGTGACTGGGGCGTTGCCTCACTGTCAAACAGCTACTCAATTGTCCTCACGAGGCTGAATGCACCCCATTCCAGCCCTCACGTCAGTTTCTAAAATTCCTGAGGCAAGCGCGCTACCCCAACAGGCCGGCGTATATACAGTACACTAATATCAGACAGATCCCACACCCTCCCAAACGCACGGGGCTAATGAGCACGTTGTCCCTATTGTGCAGTCGTACTGAGGACAGGTGGCGTACAATGAGAGTTGCTTTCCGCCCAACTGAAAACTCACGTATCGATTAATTATATTACACATGCGTCAGGCTCGCAGACTGACCGGCCAAAAACCGTGGCGTGAACTGTATTTGTTAGGTTGACAATCAGAAGAGAAGCTTTATACAGTACGTACGGAAAGTAATAATTATGTAACTGGAGACTATTAAGTTATGTCACTCATAAAAACTTTCTTGGCGGACTAAAAAGGTGACAGTCAGTCTGAAAGACTAGACTTTGTTTCATTTTAAATGCTACAAATGCTGAAAAATGCTAGAAAGCCTGGACCAGAGCGCGCGGGGACGTGCCCCTTCCAACCAGTCTAAAAACACTTACAGTGGGCGATGTATTGAAGATAGACATATGCTCTGGCGGAATTTTTTGTAGAACTTTTCATGCTGATCAATTCTTACGCTCATAGTATATTGATATTTTTAACGGTTTGTCCAGCGTAAGCTTAAGAAGCGCACGGACGCCAAGTTTGTTTTCGACTTTTTCACTGAAATCGTTATTGCTTGGCTTCCTTTGATCATACATAAATTATTTTCTACAGAATCTTTCCTCGAGATATCCTTTACAGAATGGTGAAAACCGCATCAAAATCCATCCAGTGGTTCTCGAGATTACCCGTGACATCCAAGAATCGGGGATTATTGTCTTATACTAACGAAATAGAGATTGTCGGGGAACACATGCACCAAGCAGTACTATGACGTCACACACCTCAGTGCATCTGGGTACATTTCGTCCCGTCACCGTAACGTAACGCCAGACCCCAGCGTAACGACGAAGTCGACAAGATCATTTAAAATGATAACAAGAAGTTCCGTGAAGAACTATACAGCCTACTTTTCATGCCAATGATTATTCTACAGCATATGAACCTATCTAGAATAATGACGAAATTAAGTTGGTAATATCGAAATATCTAATTAGTTCAAAATATACCTGGTATAATGCAGCCTAATAGAGCACTACAGTTGGCAGCCCAGGTGACTGAATATATTTTTAGTTCCATCTCTTAAGGTACAGAATACAAAATTTCGTTGAAGTCCAATGGACGTTACATGCAGTTAGACACTGGATCTATCAGCACGCGTAAAATCATGTTGCCAACAATACCATGCGTGTACTGGTCAGAAATAATCTGAATTATTATGATATCTTGTTGTGCCAATTTTGGATGAAATCCATTTGTTAGTATAAAAGTTACATGTATTTTAAAATTGGACATATCAGCAGGCATAGAATCATGTTGGCAGCACTGCCTTGTATTAATTATTCCAAATTAATCTAGAATGTCAGGTGCTATACGTGTGCAAAGTATAGAGTTGTTGGCTTGCATACTTTCTGATATATTGATATTAGGGTAAAAAAATATAGACAGCATTTATTAACAGTTGGCAGCCCTGATTGCTCTTAACAATACTAATAGTAATATCTGTTATGGTACACATAGCACATACGAAATTTGGTTGAAATCCAACTGATAGTATAGAAGTTGTGTGTATTTAAAAATTGGTACTATCAGCAGGTTTATAATCATGTTGGTAGAACTGACGTATATAAGTTACTCCAAATTAATCTAAAATGTCTGAATATACGTGTGCGTAGTTTAAAGCTCTTGGCTTGCATACTTTCTGATATATAGGTATTTGGATGAAAAAAATAGAGAGAGCAATTATTAACAGTTGGCAGCCCTGGTGGCCTTAAGAATATGCTCAGTCATATCTGTTTATGTACAGATATTACATACAAAATTTGGTTGAAATCCATTTGATAGTGTAGAAGTTATATGCATTTAACCGGGTGAGTTAGCCGAGGTCGTTGCGGCATGACTGTTGGCAGTCGCTCACATCCGGGAGGCGAGGAGGTTCGAATTCGCCCGCCGGCAACCTTGAAGATGGTCTTCTGTGGTTTCCCATCTTCCTTCCAGGCAAATGCCGGGGTTGGTCCTTAACTATAGGCCACAGCCGCTACCTTCCAACTCCTCGACCCTGCCTTCCAACTTTCCTCCCCAACGGTACTTGTAGCTCACCCATTGGGTGTACGTCTCGAAGCAGCTACAAAACTGGCGAGCCGAACATGTCCTCGGACACTCCCGGCATTAAAAGCCATAAGCTAAAAAAAATGCATTTAAACATTGAACTTATCAGAAGGCTTAAAATTAGTTTGGCAACACTGTCATGGTTGGCCTCCTGGAAATTAAACTGAAATAGCCTTATCTACATGTGTGCCAATTTTGGAATAGCTCCCATGCATACCTTGCAAGATATCCAACATGGAGCTCAAATTTCTAGTGCGTTTTTTCCGCAGTTGGTAGCACTGAGATCATTTTCAAATATGGACGTGAGAAATTCCGGTGCACATCTTTACTCATACTAAATTTGGTTTTGATTGCTGCAGCCGTTTAGGAGTTGATAGGGGGGGGACACACACACAGCCAGACAGACAGACAGACAGAAGGACAGACAGACAGACAGACACACATTTTCCCGGATCGATCTCATAAGTCTACTTTTTTCTCATTTTTGCAAAATGTGAAAAGTAGGCTAAAAATGGCACTGACTCGACGGGTTGGCAGCCGATGCTCATGGCCTCCTCATATCGGTCAAGAAATTGGTGCTGATGCTATGCATGTTGTGAAATTCAGATTTATAGAACCCACACCTGGGCACACGCCATTTAATGAGTGGGGGAATAATACTTCTTGTTGTTACAACATCTCTGTAAATACAGCAAGCTATCTGTCTGGACATTTTGAATTTTGGCTAAAACTTCGTGTTCTTCCAGGATGAGGTGCCTAATTTATTTCTGTTCGTTATGTCTTGGCGTCAAAACTAATGGAGAGAATGGCTTGAAAATGCGTGTTTCTCGTACAAATGATTATGTAATACAAAGGAGTGAGACAGTCAAGTTGAAGCCTCATATCGCGCCAGTAAGGCATACTCATATTCATACCTAGAGAACGGATTTATATGTAAATAATAATTATTTTCTGCTTATACAGTGAGGACCTTTACTATAGAACGGAACCTCGCCAGGCCGTGTGACGGGTGGAGAGCAATGAGTAGCATGTGCCGATTACAAAACAGCGGGTCTGGAAGCCCTGGTTGCTGTAATAGGCTACACTAGCAGTTGGCAGGCTATCTCAGTTGAGAGGCCTGTAGCCTATCTCGTATCCCGTGAACATGGTTAGGTATAGAAAAAACAACGAATTTTCCTAGTGAAAACTTATCTTCTCAAGAAGAAGTCTTCCAGTAAAGGTATTCGTACGTTACAGCACCATGCGGTTTTATCATTTTAAATGATCTAGTCGATTTTTGTGAGGTTTGAAGCCATTTTTCAGTGTTGCCTAAGTAAACAAAAGTTTGGTGCTTTTCAGTCGGTCAACACGATTGTACCAAAAAAGAGCTGGGTTATGCCCTAATCCTGAAATAAATTACATAAGATTAATAAATACACTAGGATGACCAGTTTCGATCGTCAAGCGATCATCATCAGATCCATTACACTTAGGCTATAACATCTATGTTTGAGACTATAGGTGAAAAATATATACAATATGTACAATTATTTAGTTGCAGTGTTGGTAATGCAACAATCGGTGTATGCTAAATGTGGTATATCTAATGTTAGGTGAACTTCTAATATAGTGATAAAATCCGGAATTTGTCTGTTATGGGTGATTATTTGGTTATACAAAATCAACTGTAATAATACAGGCTTATACTTATCGGGTTGTCTCCTTAACTGGAGCTTGAAGCAGTTGCGTGTTTCCTCAGGCACCAGTTATGGCCGACTACCCCGGGTGTTAACTGGGCGGAACTGGTTTTTCCCCTTTTCTCCCCCTTTAGTTGCTATGGTCTTTCTTAGGTCAGTGCCATGTTTATTTGTGTGACGTTGCCAAATCTAGATAAGAATGTATGCTATTGAATACAGGATTTTGCAACTATTAAAGACCGTGGAACTATCTTCGCCACGCGTGGACTAAAAAAGCCATTTAAACTAAGCGATACATGGTCTTTTGAAGACATTCCGGCACCTTTAATACTTCCGCGCATATCGGCCTAGGTTTATTGCAGATAAAAGTACATAGTACCCTGATCCAAATAACATTTACCTATAACCACCGCTATTTTCCCCCCTATATAGTGCTCCATTAGGCTACATTATGCCAGGTATACTGTATTTCGAACTAATTGGAAATTTTGATATTACCAACTTAATTTCGTCATTATTCTAGATAGATCCATTTAGATTAAGCATTGGCATGAATCTTAAATTTTAAGAAATGTAGGCTCTTTAGTTCGTCACGGAACTTCTTGTTACTTGTGGGGGAACTTCAAACCAAAGCTATACAGAAACAATCCACGTACTCTGAAGGCTCCCGAGAACGGAATAACTGCACCGATGCAAAATATCAGCGAGGAAGAATTACAGCGAGTGTACCAAAACTTCCTACGCTGGTGCGATGTGTGTTGAGGAAACGAAGGACAGCATTTCCAGCAACTACTCGTGTAAATAATTATGATTAATAAAGTGTTAATGTGTTAAACTACGCTGCTGCTTGCTCGACACTCTGCAATGCACAGTGCCCCGGCCGCCACACGGCCTCTGCGATTCTCCATTCTATAGGGAGGGCCCTCACTGTTAAATACAGAGCGCCCAATGGATATTCATCATATACATTCTTTCAGTAGTATAGATCCCTCCTGCGGCGCTCACAATCGACCGATCGTGACAAATGAACTTTCAAATGAAAGAGCATAGACTTCAGCAGTGACGAATTGCACTCTAATTTCATAAATATCTATAATTTCTTAAATAAATTACTTTAAAAAATGTACGAAGTGTGCGATTTGCAGATACTGTTTTGTAGGAAAATACGCTCCATAATTGCTGTCCACTTCACATTTTGGCCGCTCTGATGCCTATTTCATGTCATTTTAACATTCTGAGGAGTTTCCTTTATCATTTTGAATGGATTTCAGAAACAGTAGGCCTAAATCAAAGGAATGAATACTCAAATAGTGTAATTTCATAAATATCGGTGAGTGTTATGATGATACAATTTTCAGTGATTGCCTTCTTAAGTTAGGGAACATAGAACTTGGAATTCTAACTGAAATGCAAATAGTGTTCTATAATCATTTGGTTCAAATTAAAACATAACAATCTTTCCCCTTAAGTCTCTCATTATAGACCTATTGGGGAAAGTGTGGTTTATGAACAAGCGAGATTTCTCGCATGGGTCTGCTAGTTATTACAGTATTAATTCATGAAGACCGACTGAAAGTTATCAATTAAATGTTTCGTCGCTATTTTGTGTCAGTATAATAATGAGAGTTGAGCAATCCCCAGGTAAAGTGAGGTGCCTGGCCCTGCGGAGCCTTGTGTGGTCCTGTATTAGGAGGGGTTTATCCACACGTCGCCTCCCACTTGAGTGCTCGCGCGAGGCCCAGTAGCTCAGCTTACAAGGGGCTGGAAGATAGCAAACAACAAGCACAAGTTCTTTGAGGACTTTTGTCAATAATACGCAGCTTTAATAACATCTACCCAAATACTGCGCATACAGTAAATGGCTCAGCCGTAACGTTCTCGCCTGCTATGCCCAAGGTTGCAGGATCGAATCTTAGTGTAGTCAGTTGGCTTTTCAAGGAGCCATGTCAGTAGATTCGCTGGCACGTTAATGTTCCCCTTCGGGGCAAAATTCCGGCACCCCTGCGCCTCTAAAAAGCCACAGTAGTTAAAAGGGACGTAAAACAATACGATTATTATTATCATGTTATTATACTATCCGCTAAGGTGTATGTTTCACAAAACTCAGGCTTCTAAACCAGAGGGAGTTAGAAGGTGTGGTTTGTAACAAAATCTTACAAATCGTCTCAATAGTACAGGGAAAAAAATTACGAGCCTTACAGTAGTCGCATATAATGTGTAACATCTGACAAAGAAGAAACCTCACGTGAAATTGTTGATACACCGGTATTTTATACTATTATTGGCACAAATATTAATCTATTGTAAAAGGGAGTGATTTACAGATATTGCAGTTTATAATACGGAACTCATTTTATTAGATGATTTGTAGCTTCCACCAGCACTAGCCTAAATAAAGAATACGATATGGATCAACTAGATTAATAGACGCGACACCGCTCATAACCTTAAATTCCTTATAAACAGGTCCTCTTGATGAAGGCTTGCTCAATTCTCGTATAACCACAACGATTATATTATATTGATGACTGCATTACCGTTATGTGGGTTAATATTTGATTAGCCATTGTGCAGAAACATAATACCGGCAATGCCGACTACTTACAATGTTTGATATTAAGGCATTTTACCATTTAAATACTGATACGAAGACTTCGAACATGTACCATGTGCTTTGTTTCAATCACTTGACACCAGAGTTCGCATGAGCGTTTACCGTTCAGTATGTCATATACATTCCACATGGCCGAGAGTGCGTCATGGTATCAATTTCCGACACCGCGCGCTCATTGTTTCTCTTACCACTGCCAGCTGGATCTTACCATTGCCAGCTGGATCGATCGATCGAGTTAACAGTGCGTCTTACACTTCGGTTCGATCCACCACTGCCAGCTAGCACACTTCCGTTCGAGCACACTTCCGTTCCATCGAACGGAAGTGTGCCAGCTGGTGCCACCTCGATCGTTCCGATCCACTTCCGTCCCATTTTTCAAAATCACTCCCACAAAAATATGCAGCAACCGAGTGGAAATATGTTACATATCAAAAATTTTGCATTTCTTGAAAAGTCAACGGAAATATATTTATTTGATTATAAAGTGCTATTAAACAAATAAACAAGACGGGCGGGTAGTCTGTACACATGGGGCGCACACAGAGGTCTCGCACGGATCCGCTAGTATATATTACAGTAGTATAGATCCCTCCTGCGGCACTCACAAGCGACCGATCGTGACAAATGAGCATGCAAATGAAAGAGAATAGACATTAGCAGTGACTTATTGCACTATAATTTCTTTAAAAAAAATGTACGATGTGTGCCATTTGCAAACACCGTTGCTGTAAGAAAATACGCTCCAGAATTGCTGTCCACGGGCCGCTGTGACTCCCGTTTCATGTCATATTAGAATTCTGAGGTCTTTCCTTTATCCTGAAATGTAAATAGTGTTCTATAATCATTTGGTTGTAATAAAAACATAGGCCTAACAACCTTTCTTCTTAAGTCTCTCATTATAAACCTATTGGGGAAAGTGTGGTTTATGAACATGCGTGATTTCACACACGGGTCCGCTAGTTTACTATGTTGTCCTAATCCTATAGGCCTACTATAATCTCTACTAAGTAGTATAAAACAAAGTCCCCGATTTCTGGATGTCACGGGTAATCTCGAGAACCACTGGATGGATTTTGATGTGGTGTTCACCATTCCGTAAAGGATATCTCGAGGAAGGTTTCTGTAGAAAATAATTTAGGTCTATATATGATCAAAGGAAGCCAAGCAGTAACGATCTCAGTGAAAAAGTCGAAAAAGAATCCTCGCCCTTCTTAAATTACGTCTGACAAGAATTCGTTGCACATGCATCTCCATGATAATATAATTAATAGTCCAGTCAGTGATTTTAACCCATCATGCCGAGACGTAAAACGGATCGAAAATAAAGCGCTTATCACGTAATGCATTCATAAGTGTTCCCGGGTGAAGCCGGGACGGGTGGCTAGTAGGCCTATACTATATGTAGCTAGCTAGTGGGGTCTAGGACTTGAAACCAGGTAGACCTATTTGTTTTGAGTGAATAGGGAAACTACAGGCAGGGTGACCAGTGGTCACTGTCAGCGCCGGGAACCGAAGTTCCGAACATCTATCCCCTTTGCTGTCATGAGCGTGTGTAGCTGTCGCGCTGAAGGTGCGGGTTCCATTTCCGGCTCTGCCAAGAAGTTTTCATTGTGGTCTGAGCGCTGGAACGGGGTACACTCAGCCTCGTGAGGCAGGACTAAGAAGAGGTGAGTTGAATTCCTGGAAGTGGCTTTCCGTGAGTTCCCATTTTTACTCCAGGCAAATGCCGGGACGATTCCCCTCCTTCCCATTCCTAACCTGAAGCACAGAGTTGTTGGCTTTACTTCTGGTTCGAGATACTGCAACGCTAACGTTAGCATGCAAGTTACCCAAGAGGTATCAATTTCGAAGACTTTTACCAAGATTAAATGTCTTGGCAGAGCCATGAATCTCAGTATCTTCACCAAAACCACGGAAGGCAACTCAACTTGCCTGTATGTTGTATCGCAGAAGAGAGTTGTTGGTGCAATTGAGGGGCTTAGACATTGTAGCCATTTATCCACGTGTATTTGTGTGTGTATGGAATCTTTTGTCTGATAACCTGTGTTATTGTGATGGCTGAATTAGTGTGTGTATTTGTAATTCAGGTAAGCATTGAGAAGGAGGCTAGGAACTACGCCGGTAGTGGGACGAGGATGACTGAGGAGGATATCGAACCCACTTCTTCTCAGTTCTGCCTTGCGATATCCTAGGAATGAGAGGAATAATAATGGAGTTCCTAATATCAAAATAGTAATGTTCTAATAAAAGCTTCCGTTGAGGTTTCATTCTACGGTGATTTTAATTGACTACTTCCAGACGTCTACACAAGGTAATACAAATATTTCCTACTTAACTTACTTTGATAAGTTTCCACTCAATTACAACACAAGAATATTATTCTCAACTTAAAATACACTGTTTTTCTGGTTTTAAATTGCAATTTTCATAACAAGATAGTACGAACGAACGTACAATTCGTATTGACGAAACTACAGTTTTTTGTTTCTTTGCGAGGGATTGTGGAAAATCTGCTTCCAGACGCTTGAAGAGGGTCTGTCTGCACTCTCCAAGTATGTGGGGCTCTTATAGCGTGGCAAGTTAGACCTGGCCTGTCATGGCGGAGTCTCGTCTAGGAGGGGAAGTGGTGGGATCACTAGGTGCAAATGCGATTTCCCCTCTTTGGTGCAACAGCTGTTTGGAGCTGCTCGCTGCTCGTCGTGGTTATATTATGCAAGCATCAAGTATCGAATAGGAGCATTCTCAGTGACATAGCATTGGTATTGGTGGTAATGAACTGAGAGCGTGCCCACTTCACACACTCCTGACAGCAAGCTTGTTGCCGTGCTTGTCAAAGAACAGAACCGCTCAGTCTTGCTTCGCATGCCTTGACAGCATCTGTACCCTGCCTAGGTTCTGGGAATAGTGACTACTTGACAACATCTAACCAGCGCGTGACGAAGTATGTGCTCACTGGTTGACAAAAAATCCAGGCGGGGGGATGACGTAATCCAACTGGACGCATATGTGCATCGGAAGGTTCAGTTCTAACTTGTTCCGTTATAGAAAAGAATGTTCCAATGCGCAAGCGCACCAAAGTAGGGGAGAGTGTTTCCAGCTCCAGTGTCTCTCCACTGCTGGTCTTCCTTCTGCGCATGTGCGTCAGGTAGGCGAAGTCTCTCTCTCTCTCTCTCTCTTTCTCGCTCCTACTGATTTCTTGGTCGTTGGACTTTGTGCTTCTGCAAGGTGGAGTCTTAGTGCCAAGTGGAGGAAGCTCTACAGCAGCAACTTACTGTGAGTCCCGCCCCCAACATTCTTTTCAATCTGGTCACCCTATAGCTCAGATTCTCAAGACAGACTGACTGTGAATGGTGGGATGGAAGTGAGGCATGACGTAATGTTAGCGTTGTGTTCTGCGCACCGCCTTCCCGGGTAATTCGAGCTCTAGCTTCCACACAGTAGCACACAACTGTCATTCCTCCCCCGCCCTCCAAGCACGTCATACATCTTACTCAGACCACCCCTCCCTTAGACAGTTCCCCCTTCCCCTCTCCCCGCGTGCGACACTGGAGAGCTCAAGAGCAGTATTCATTGAGGCTTACAGCACCGAGTCATACACACGCAAGGTAAGGAGTGCATTTGTTTGTACAATACCCCCTTTTTTCATGTTGTTATTTTCCCTCCTCTAATATCACGGCACTCAATGCAGAAATTTTTTCCGTTTTTCAATTTATTTTTTTCTTGCTTCTTTCTATACAGTTTTTCCACATCCTATTTCTGTGTTATGTTACCAGTGAGTCAGCTGATTAGATGCCGTAGTAGTGTATTTGTAACAGTTCTACACCCTCCACGTCCACACCCTCCACACAAGATGGCGGAGGCGCGATATCTCTCGAACGCATGGTCGGATTTTGACGAATGAGGTGTCATTGAACTCGGGCTGACACCCCCTTTCCATTACACAACATATCTCTACCCCAAAAATAAAACCTACCCCTACTAGGGGGTGAAATTGTAATTTTTTAGAGAATCTCTCTTTCCAATTGCAACATGTGAGAGTTTGAATGCCGATATGGAATGAAACGTTGTTCCACACAAGAGACATGTATACGGTGGATAGCCAACATGAATTAACATGCTTGTTTTTTGTTTTTTATGCATGCCCAATCAGGGCTTTTGTAAGAGGGTGGGGGAGCGGATCCCTATGGACGGGTTATTGTTGACAGGTCATTGATGACAGGTCCTTGTGGACGAGTCCTTGTAGACGAGTCCTTGTGGACAGGTCCTTGTGGACGAGTCCTTGTTGATGAGTCCCTTTGGACTTATCCCTTTAGACCGGTCCCTTTGGACTGGTCCCTATGGACTGACCCATGGTCTCTAATGCTATGATGAAATAAAACGTTGTTCCACATGAAACGCATATGAAGAGCCGATTGCTACTATGAATTAACATGTTTGTTTTCTGTTTCTACGCATGCGCACTTGGGGTTTTCGTAAGAGGGCGGCCTTTTTAAATAATGATTTATGGATGAGATATTTTAAAAAAATTACCAAAAGATCCAAAACTAATAGCTCATTGGCTTTTTAATATCTCATGAACCAATAAAGCTAGGGACTTGTATGAGGGGTCGTTGGACTTGGTATGACGCCCCGTTTTTCAATGTATTTTTGATTTTTGTCAAAAGGGCCTAAGTACACTTTTGTTAATATCTCGTGAACCAATCAGGCTAGGGACTTGTATGAGGGGTCGTAACACATGGGATGACATTCCCTTTTTAATAGTACATTATGCAACGAGCCTATAATGGCTATAATTAAGACACGAGTATGTTTATAAAACGAGCTTTAGCGAGTTTTATAATTTACATACGAGTGTCTTAATTACCATTATAGGCGAGTTGCATACGACTGTTTATGTTCGACGATAATTATAACTTTATTACATGTTTTAACGTAAATATTCATAAATATCTGTTCAGTAACTAGAATTTTGTGATCGGGTGGTGTGCTAGGTAGCACATCTCCGTGTTCCAAGCTCTTTGGCCGATCGACGCATGCGCTCTGTGTGCTTCAATGCCAGATGTGCAGATCGTGAACCGGTATTCAGCAAAACTGTCACCGTAGTCGTTTGAAATCAACGCACTGAGTAGAAATTGGATTTAGGTATATTAAGGTAAAGTGCTATTTCTTGTCTCATATTCACCAGTTTATTTACGCGAACATATGGACGGTGCACTTTCGGTAATTTATATAGACATGTTGGATTTTGAGAGCATGCGCAAAGGTATCCTTATCTAATTGGTCAAACAAATGTTTCTTGAGCTGTGATTGGTGGGAGAAACTGTTTCATAATGAATAATAGTGTTATAATGACCATCATTATGATACAGTTTTCAGACACATAATAGTCAGGGTCGAACATAAATGTATTTTTTGAAATTTTGACAAGGGGCCTAACTAGGCCTACACTTTTGTTGATATTTCCTGAACCCATGATGGGATTTTGACCTGTGAGGTGTCGTTGGACTTGGACAGACACTCTCTTTTTGAATGTATTTTTGACATTTTAACAAAGGGTCTAACTACACTTTTGTTAATATCTCGCGAACCAATATGGCTAGGGACTTGTATGTGTGGTCCTAGCACTCGGGGTGATGCTCTGTTTTTAAATATACATTTAATGTTTGTCAAAAGGGCCTAACTGCACTGTTGTTAATATCTCGATAACTAATAATGGGAGAGAGTTAAGTGAGGTGTTATAATACTAAGGATGGCCAACCCTTTCCCATGACCAACGAATTTACCCCAAATATTCAAAACAACAAGGACAATGACCTGAGATTATATAAACTAATACTTGGATATCGACATGTGAGGTGTCATAGGACTTAGAAAGGTAATTGACCTGAGGTTTTATAAATTAATAATTGGATACGGACATGTGAGTTGTTTACCGCGAGTGATGAAACATAGCTAGGTAGAGAAAGAACTAGTGTAGGCTACATGTATGGTGACTGACAAGTCTTTCACTATTGGAACTTGTTTTCAGATCAGACTGTAGTACAGAGAGAGTATAGGTTGCAGGCATGGGTTAATAAATGACAAACGGTGTATACAAAATCGGATTTATTGATTCAAGAATTAAGAGTAGACTATCTTTAATTGATTGGTTAAAGAGGATAGCTAATGAAACAAAATGGTGACTACATTGAACTAAACTGAACCATGCTGAATCAAACCCAACCAAACCGAACCAAACCTAATCGAAAACACGCCAAGGGTTTAAGTGTAAAACTTGTGGGTGGATGTGGTCATTGGTAATGTCAAAAAGGAAAGGGATAACGCTCTACCTATAGAGGGTAAGGTAAAGCTAGTGCATGGTGCTAATGCACACACCCAAGTCCATGAACCTCACACAACTATCCTATGCGGTTTTTATGGGTTGACTGTTGAAACTTGCTCAGTGGTTACTGGGATAAGATGGTCGCTACACACAACAAACTTTAAATATCTGATGCTAATAATCTATACACACACTCACACACACTTGTTATAAACTAAACTGTCTTTCTGGCAGAGCTCACACAGTAGGCAAATGACAGAAATGCTTGGCTAACAGAAATACAATCATTTTCGGTTGTCTAATGTTACCAGCTAAACATTATGTGCTATAGTGGTGAGCACATGTGCCTCTTTCACTGGGGATCTTAATTCGATTTCTAGCTCTAAGGCCTAGAACGAATCAAACTAAGAAAAAAGGGTATGGTAACGCAGTGGTTAAACTGTTAACCTTTCACTAAGGTAGACTAGGGTATGATTTTAGGTTAATATGCATGTCATAAACGAACAAATAAAAGCAGAGATAATGTTTAAAACTGATTACACCTGTCTCTTTTCAAATTATTACTTAGATTACAAATACGAACGTGCACTAGGTTTGACATACAGTTAATGCTTCTTATCACATACTAGACTGTAAGAAAGCCAAACAAGCAAAAGGCGTAGGTAAAGCAGTGGTTAAATCGTTATGTGTAGAGAAATACCTAACGGTTTTATGAACTGGCAAAGGTATGTCGCATAAACAGTGCAGGATACAATCCAGCAACCATAATTTTTATCTTGTGGACAAAAGAAAACATATATTATATATATATATATATATATATATATATATATAGAAAGCTTGTGTATGTGTGGGTAGCATTGGTTGTTTGACCAGAGAAAATACGGTGAGGTAGGGTGGGGAGAGGGAGAATTAGCACTTAGTCTATATATGAATGGAAAATAGATTTTTTTCAATCGTTTTGTTTTTCAAATGCAGTGGTAGATAGTCGTTATTTTGTAAAACATTCTTACTTGCAGTAGTATAAGCCTCTATGGTTCCGCTAACACATAGATAGACTGTATTATTGCCATGGTCAAGCACTCACATTAAGATTATTTACAAAATCGTAAAATGAAAAATAAAAAATCTTGTTTTGGAAATATCGTTTTTCAACATACACAAAATAAATATATAAAAAATGTGTAAACAGCAAAATGGAAAATCCATGTTTCCATATAGAAAAAATTAAAAAACCTTTAAACGGACATTTATGAAAATATATGCAAATGGGAAATTGACAAATGTGTAAATATGAAAATGGAAAAATCCATGTTTCCATATCATGAAATTGAAAAACATCAAACTGCCATTTAAAAAAATGCAAAATGGAAAATTGACAAATTGCAATGTGTGAAATTGAACAAATGGTTATCATTTTTTTTAAGGACATGGTGCACTATGGGTGACGTGTGAATCAAACCCTCTCTACTTATTTGGACCACTCGAGACTGAGTAGACTAGTTTTAGTTGTCATACCACTTTTAAAAGTTTGTGTTAAATCTAGGAATTGAACCCAAGAGCTTGTAGGGGAGATTCACGGTTATAATATGTTAAACAGATAGCCTTGAATGTAGAGTGTGGTAGCTATATAGAGATGAGACGTTTCGCTCGGGGCAGGGAGGCATGGAGATCTGCATCAAACCAGTCAAAAGACTGACGACTCAAACAACAAAATGTAGAACTCACCAAAATAATGTTGTGTAACGGTAAATGTTAGTCAACGAACAGTAATGCATTACTAAAACCCATGACACGATACCTAAGAGATTTTCTAAAATTATTTTAATATGCCTTTAACCTTATATTAAACACCCAGTTCACAAGACTCATAACTGCAATGTTATGGTCAAACAAAACAAAATCTATATTTCAAAACAAACAAGTGGTTTAGTCAATGTATACTGGATTTTTTTTATAAACACTCAAGTCCGCAAAAATAATTAAATTAGTAACTGTCAGGTTGACCGAGTGGTTATGGTGTTTGACTTAAGTTCAAATTTTCTGTACAAGAAAGCAAGGGTTCGAATCCCTTACCTGATATAACTATTGCCTCAACATGGCTTGACCACACTGTATTATTGTGTACTCGGTACACAAACCATAGATAGAGTGTATTGTTTAAAGTCACTCTCTTTGCGAACATAGTCAGAGACTGTTGATGGTTAACAATTGCATTAATAGTGGGACATAGGGATAGCAATTAAGAAAAAAAGACAATACCCATACACTATTTTTATTTATTTAATTTATGTACTTGTACAATAGTTATATACAAACTACAACTCTCTTTTGTCTATTACTATCTAGTCCTTTTCGATCCACTTGCATATCAAGGGCAGATGACTTTGTAGTTCAGCCCCTTAAAACAACAACAACACTACCTGTTGCATAGTCTGTGATGTTGATGATTCTTGAGGCGTGGAAGATGAATCGCCAGAATAGTATTCCTTTTACATTTTGTCGTCTATAGTTATAAGAGTAGCCTTTATAGAGTACACGTTGTTTACCTCGGTTAGTTGTAGTAAGTTCCATAGTAGTAACTAACCTGTTAGTATGATTTGCACACTACAAAGGTTATCTCTGTTCTGGTAATATAATTATTTAGCGTTGGCTTTTATATTTAATATGTACAGTTTAAAGTGATAGAAAAGTGGTAGAAACGTGGTAGCAAAGTGATAGGCGATGCACAAAACAGAGGTCAACAAAATGTCGAGGCAAAATGAAAAGTAGAAATGGTGTGGTTTTAAGTGTGAGTGATCATCAATGTAGTGCTCCAGACAAAACACTGATGGTGTTGACAAAAAATCATCAGAATGTTAAAAAGTTAGTACAAGAGAAAGATGTTGCTACTCAAAATAGTGCATTGTTTGTTGAGCAACGTTTAACCCCTGTTGTAAAAGTTATGTTGTATCCATCTTCCACGCCTCAAGAATCATCAACATCACAGACTATGCAAGAGGTAGTGTTGCTGTTGTTTTAAGGGGCTGAACTACAAAGTCATCTGTCTTCGATATGCAAGTGGATCGAAAAGGACTAGATAGTAATAGACAAAAGAGAGTTGTAGTTTGTATATAACTATTGTACAAGTACTTACTTTAAATAAATAAAAATAGTGTATGGGTATTGTCTGTTTTTCTTAATTGCTATCCCTATGTCCCACTATTAATGCAATTGTTAACCATGAACAGTCTCTGACTATGTTCGCAAAGAGAGTGACCTTAAACAATACAATCTATGGTTTGTGTACCGAGTACACAATAATACAGTGTGGTCAAGCCATGTTGAGGCAATAGTTATATCAGGTAAAGGATTCGAACCCTTGCTTTCTTGTACAGAAAATTTGAACTTAAGTCAAACACCATAACCACTCGGTCAACCTGACAGTTACTAATTTAATTATTTTTGCGGACTTGAGTGTTTATAAAAAAAATCCAGTATACATTGACTAAACCACTTGTTTGTTTAGAAATATAGATTTTGTTTAGTTTGACCATAACATTGCAGTTATGAGTCTTGTGAACTGGGTGTTTAATATAAGGTTAAAGGCATATTAAAATAATTTTAGAAAAGCTCTTAGGTATCGTGTCATGGGTTTTAGTAATGCATTACTGTTCGTTGACTAACATTTACCGTTACACAACATTATTTTGGTGAGTTCTACATGTTGTTGTTCGAGTCGCCAGTCTTTTGACTGGTTTGATGCAGATCTCCATGCCTCCCTGCCCCGAGCGAAACGTCTCATCTCTATATAGCTACCACACTCTACATTCAAGGCTATCTGTTTAACATATTATAACCTTGGATCTCCCCTACAAGCTCTTGGGCTCAATTCCTAGATTTAACACAAACTTTTAAAAGTGGTATGACAACTAAAACTAGTCTACTCAGTCTCGAGTGGTCCAAATAAGTAGAGAGGGTTTGATTCACACCTCAACCATAGAGCACCATGTTCTTAAAAAAAAAAAATGATAACCATTTGTTCAATTTCACATTTCACACATTGCAATTTGTCAATTTTCCATTTTGCATTTTTTTAAATGACAGTTTGATGTTTTTCAATTTCATGATATGGAAACATGGATTTTTCCATTTTCATATTTACACATTTGTCAATTTCCCATTTGCATATATTTTCTTAAATGTCCGTTTAAGGTTTTTAAATTTTGTCTATATGAAAACATGGATTTTCCATTTTGCTGTTTACACATTTTTTATATATTTATTTTGTGTATGTTGAAAAACGATATTTCCAAAACAAGATTTTTTATTTTTCATTTTATGATTTTGTAAATAATCTTAATGTGAGTGCTTGACCATGGCAATAATACAGTCTATCAATGTGTTAGCGGAACCATAGAGGCTTATACTACTGCAAGTAAGAATGTTTTACAAAATAACGACTATCTACCACTGCATTTGAAAAACAAAACGATTGAAAAAAATCTATTTTCCATTCATATATAAGTGCTAATTCTCCCTCTCCCCACCCTACCTCACCGTATTTTCTCTGGTCAAACAACCAATGCTACCCACACACACACAAGCTTTCTATATATATCTCTCTCTATATATATATGTTTTCTCTTGTCCACAAGATAAAAATTATGGTTTCTGGATTGTATCCTGCACTGTTTATGCGACATACCTTTGCCAGTTCATAAAACCGTTAGGTATTTCTCTACACATAACGATTTAACCACTGCTTTACCTACGCCTTTTGCTTGTTTGGCTTTCTTACAGTCTAGTATGTGATAGGAAGCATTAACTGTATGTCAAACCCAGTCCACGTTTGTATTTGTAATCTAAGTAATAATTTGAAAAGAGACAAGTGTAATCAGTTTTAAACATTATCTCTGCTTTTATTTGTTCGTTAATGACATGCATATTAACCTAAAATCAAACCCTAGTCTACCTTAGTGAAAGGTTAACAGTTTAACCACTGCGTTACCATACCCTTTTTCTTAGTTTGATTCGTTCTAGGCCTTAGAGCTAGAAATCGAATTAAGATCTCCAGTGAAAGAGGCACATGTGCTCACCACTATAGCACGTAATGTTTAGCTGGTAACATTAGACAACCGAAAATGATTGTATTTCTGTTAGCCAAGCATTTCTGTCATTTGCCTACTGTGTGAGCTCTGCCAGAAAGACAGTTTAGTTTAGAACAAGTGTGTGTATAGATTATTAGCCTTAGATATTTAAAGCTTGTTGTGTGTAGCGACCATCTTGTCACAGTAACCACTGAGCAAGTTTTAACAGTCAACCCATAAAACCCGCATAGGATAGTCGTGTGAGGTTCATGGACTTGGGTGTGTGCATTAGCACCATGCACTAGCTTTACCTTACCCTCTATAGGTAGAGCGTTATCCCTTTCCTTTTTGACATTACCAATGACCACATCCACCCACAAGTTTTACACTTAAGCCCTTGGCTTGTTTACGATTAGGTTTGGTTCGGTTTGGTTGGGTTTGATTCAGCTTGGTTCAGTTTAGTTCAATGTAGTCACCATTTTGCTTCATTAGCTATCCTCTTTAACCAATCAATTAAAGATAGTCTACTCTTAATTCTTGAATCAATAAATCCGATTTTGTATACACCGTTTGTCATTTATTAACCCATGCCTGCAACCTATACTCTCTCTATACTACAGTCTGATCTGAAAACAAGTTCCAATAGTGAAAGACTTGTCAGTCACCATACATGTAGCCTACACTAGTTCTTTCTATACCTAGCTATGTTTCATCACTCGCGGTAAACAACTCACATGTCCGTATCCAATTATTAATTTATAAAATCTCAGGTCAATGACCTTAATATTTTGGATATTTTAGGTAAATTCATTGGTCATGGGAAAGAGTTGACCATTCTAAGTCCTATGACACCTCACATGTCGATATCCAAGTATTAGTTTATATAATCTCAGGTCATTGTCCTTGTTGTTTTGAATATTTGGGGTAAATTCGTTGGTCATGGGAAAGGGTTGGCCATCCTTAGTATTATAACACCTCACTTGACTCTCTCCCATTATTAGTTATCGAGATATTAACAACAGTGCAGTTAGGCCCTTTTGACAAACATTAAATATATATTTAAAAACAGAGCGTCACCCCGAGTGCTAGGATCCCACATACAAGTCCCTAGCCTTATTGGTTCGCGAGATACTAACAAAAGTGTAGTTAGGCCCTTTGTTAAAACGTCAAAAATACATTCAAAAAGAGAGTGTCTGCCCAAGTCCAAAGACACCTCACTGGTCAAAATCCCATCATGGGTTCAGGAAATATCATCGAAAGTGTTGTTAGGCCCCTTGTCAAAATTTCAAAAAATACATTTAAAAAGGGAATGCCATCCCATGTGCTACGACCCCTCATATAAGTCCCTAGCCTTATTGGTTCACGAGATATTAACAAAAGTGTACTTAAGACCTTTTGACAAAAATCAAAAATACATTGAAAAACGGGGCGTCATACCAAGTCCAACGACCCCTCATACAAGTCCCTAGCTTTATTTGTTCATGAGATATTAAAAAGCCAATGACCTATTCGTTTTGGATCTTTTGGTTATTTTTCTTAAATAACTCATCTATAAATCATTATTTAAAAAGTCCGCTCTCTTACGAAAACTCCAAGTGCGCATGCGTAAAAACAGAAAACAAACATTAGGGGGCGTGGTGGCTCAGCGGTCTAGCTGTATGCCTCTCACCAAGGCGGTCCGGGTTCGATTCCCGGTCAATGCATGTGAGATTTTCGAAGTGAAATGCCATGTCCTGTGGTTCGGATTCCACGTAAAAAGGAGGTCCCGTGGCTCATGATCTCAAGATTAACGGTCACGTTAAACTACAAGCTTCCTTCCTTGCTTCCTTAGAAAACAAACATGTTAATTCATAGTTGCAATCGGCTCTTCTCATGCGTTTCATGTGGAACAACGTTTAATTTCATCATATCATTAGGGAACAGTCCAAAGGGACCAGTCCAAAGGGACTCATCCACAAGGACTCGTCCACGAGGACTCGTCAACAATGACCAGTCCACAGGGACCCGTCAACAAGGACCCGTCAACAATGACCTGTCAACAAGGACTTGTTCACAAGGACTCGTCCACAAGGACCTGTCATCAATGACCTGTCAACAATGACCTGTCAACAATAACCCATCCCCAGGGATCCACTCCCCCACCCTCTTACAAAAGCCCTGAGTGGGCATGCTAATTCATAGTGGCTTTCCACCGCACACATATCTCTTGTGTAGATCAACGTTTCATTTCATATTAGCATTCAAAATCTCTCATGTTGCAATTGGAAAGAGACATTCTCTAAAAAATTACAATTTCACCCTCTAGTAGGGATAGGTTTTATTTTTGGGGTTGAAATATGTTGTCCATTGGAAAGGGATTGTCCGCCCGAGTTCAATGACACCTCATTCGTCAAAATCCGACCATGCGTTCGAGAGATATCGGGCCGCCGCCATCTTGTGAGGTGGGGAGGTGGAGGCGGGCCTTGAACTGTCCAAAACACACTACTAACATCCCATTCTTTGGTGACCGGGGGCATTCCTTTTCCCTGTCTTTTATTGCCTTTATTCTTTTCATCTCGTCTAGTACAGTATGTAAGTTTTAAATTAGTTGGAAGTAACTTAGTTGTATTTTTATTATCATCCGTACCGTATAATTACGGGCAAATGCGCTAGACATTTCGCCCCTTGAAAACAATCACCTCCACCACCAGTATGTTTCGATTTCCTATAAATTGAAAATTTTCCCTTAAGTATGTTTCTGAATTAATATCATATACTTTATGCTGATTGAATACCAAAAGAACTAACTTAGTGCCATGTTTTCGTGTTTCTTCAATCTCGATATTAAGCCTCCAAAGTTAAAAACCCTTCGTTTCAGGTATCGTCCCCTTAAAAAGCCGCGATAGGTTGGCGTTGCAAGCTAACGGTAAATTAATATACAATATATCCTCTACGCGTCTGAGTGTTGAATGGTCAGGCAGTTTAAAGCAGCCAGGGGGGATGCGATCCAGCTGGCAGTGAAAATCCTGTGGCGATCACAGTGGGTTGGTGCTGCAACGTATCATGTGTTGAATGGACAGGCTGTTTAAAGCAGCTTGGAGGGATGCGATCTAGCTGGCTGTGGGTGTAGCATGGCCTCTTACCGAGATAGATGAAAACTTGGTGCTCCCGTGTTGAGCTACTGTTGCCATGTAGATGGCCGGCCTTGCCATTACTTCATCAATTTATTTTCTTAATTTATAAGCCTTTGCTCGAGTGCAAACAGGCCGAAATCAGAAGAATGAGAAACACTATCGACAATTCATGTAGCCAGCGGTTTATTCTGGGTCCTGAACTATATGTATGCAAAATTTGGTTGAGATTTGTGGAATGGTGTAGATTTGTATACGGAAAAAATATTCCCACACACAGACTTTCACTTTTATATATAAGATATGTATATAATGTTTTTTGGATGAATATTTCTTCTTAGCTTCAGTGCTTGGTTGAATTACATTGAATATGACTACAATGAATTCAACGAAATCGAATACAGGATAATATGCAAGTTTGGATGATGATAGCGATAACTTAATTGAAGATACACTTAAGGGTGTACGCCAGAAGATGTATATTTGTAAATATGGAATTTATTATTAACGTGCGATAATTTCTACCGTGGAATGTAAATACTAATGATCCATTAGGCTTTTTCTTGGATCATTCCTGTTGTATAGATGTTTGTAATATAGATGTGATTAGAACATGAGCATCGTATGTCCTGATGGGACTGTAGGCAGTCTTTGATTAGTAGAGTTTCTGGATTCTCTTGAGTACAGGGTATTTCTTTCATTGACATTGCTACCTTTGTGAATAAACTTTCGTTATTTGATTTTAAACCTTATGGCGTGGTGTTTTATAAAGGTGAAGGGAGGTTGCGTTAAGAAAGCCATTGCTGGGTGTTTTCTGGAGTTTCCTACACTCTTGAGATTTATTATTTTATTGGAAACTTGTGTTCTCTGAGCGTCTTTAATTTTTCTTCGCTATGGTCTTTCTTAATGCCACCTTGATAGGAATAACTTGTGCCCTATTGTCCCTTCTACTTGTTGGTAGGATCTGGGGATTTTTCTAGCCGGGGATTTTCAGTTTCTACGATCCAGCTGCCATCGTGGGATTTCAACAAGTATTGGTAGGTAATACGAGTACAGTACCTACTGTAAGGCCACGGCCGCCTCCTTCCCTCTTCCTTGCCTATCCCTCCCAATCTTCCCCTCCGTACCCATCCTTCAAGAGGCCCCTGTTCACTTTGCAGGTGAGGCTGCCAGGGCGAATTGGTGATCCCATCTCCCCAGTTGTATCCCCCATCCAGATGTTCCAAGCTCCAGGACACTGCCCGTAGAGGCGGTAGTGGTGGAATCCCTCTCTGTGTCCGTGGAAAAAAGTAACCTGGAGGGAAAAATTGACTAATATATATATATTGACTTAGGGTTATATAAATCATACTAATATATAAAAATGAGATGGTGTGTGTCTGTCTTTCTGTCTGTCTGTTACTCAATAACGCAAGAACCACTGGTCCGATTTAAATGAAATTTTGCATAGATGTAGCTGATTTACCAGGTTTATATATAGGATACTTTTGTTTACGATATTTTGCACTATTGAAAAATGGCGACTATTTTCATATTTCCATTTCAAATAAAAAGGGAACGCTAAGATATAGCAACCTTTTGATGGCACTACGAGCTTTGAAATTTAATTTCATATTCGAAAGGTCCTTATCACTTTTCGTGTATCTCCAACGGTTAGCGAGTAAAACCTACTTTTGTGACGTCACTACACCCTTTGGTTTCAAAATTTTATATCTCCATTTCAAATAAAAAGTTTCACTGCACGCTGATGGTTAAATTGCGAGAAACGTCCATGTGAATATTTATAATTCGCGTCACCGCCATGTTGGATTTGTGATCACCAGGTTATTTAAAGTCCTATAGGTGAACTTAAGTTCATAGCCCCTATGAACATTAAAAATGCAGTTTGATTGCTAAAATAGATTCGTAGATATTCAGTATCGTCTAAATATTTCGGATGGTCGCCATGTTGGATTGTTAAATGTATAGGCCATAGAGTCATGTACCATTAAAGGAAAATTATTGCGTAGGTTCATTATTCAAACTTTCACTTCGATCGCATGACTACATCACAAGAAATAAAAACTTAATTTTAAAATTCGCACTGCCGCCATCTTGAGGTTATGTAAACAATTGAACTAAATTAGATACCAGTGGATTACAATGTGTATAAATATTTCCTGTACCAGGTTTCAGTGCGCTTGGAACATTAAATCGCGAGAAAGGTCTATTTAAAATGTTCAAATTCGCTTGGCCGCCATGTTCGTTTTGTAGTTAACCGGTTTTTTGAAAATCTTATAGATGGACTTCCAGTAGTGCCCTTTATCTCCGTACAAAATTTTAGGGAGATACCGCTAATAGTTTCAGAGATATAGAATGCCGGTGAAATATTTCGCACATCCGCCATCTTGTGATTATGTAAACAATTGAACGAAGTTAGATGTCGGTGCATTACAATGTATATAAACATATACTGTACCAAGTTTCATTGCGTTTGGTTGGTCAAATCGCGAGAAACGACTATTTAAAAGTCGCAAATTCGCTTGGCCGCCATGTTGGTTTTGTAGTTACCAGGTTTTCAAAAGTCACATAACTGAACTTATAGTAGTTCCCTCTATCACCATAGAAAATGTCAGGGTAATATCGGTAATAGTTTCGGAGATATTGAATGCTGGTGAAATATTTCGCACAGCCGCCATGTTGGATTGGTGAGTCGTAACAAAATTTGAAGGGCACGGTCGAGGTCGCCGGGAATAGTGCTATGAACTTTCCGAGTTTCATTGAAATCGCTCCTGCCGTTTAGATTTTATTAGGGGGGGACACACACACGAATCACACACACACACACACACACACACACGCACACACACACGGACAAAAGGTGATCTCATAAGCCTATTTTTTCAAAATTGAAAATAGGCTAAAAATGAGATGGTGTGTGTCTGTATTTCTGTCTGTCTCTTACTCAATAACGCAAGAACCACTGGTCCGATTTAAATGAAATTTTGCATGGATGTAGCTGATTTACCAGGTTTACATATAGGATACTTTTGATTACGATATTTTGCACTATTGAAAAATGGCGACTATTTTCATATTTCCATTTCAAATAAAAAGAGAACGCTATAATATAGCAACCTTTCGATGGCACTACGAGCTTTGAAATTTAATTTCCTATTCGAAAGGTCCTTATCACTTTTCGTGTATCTCCAACGGTTAGCGAGTAAAACCTACTTTTGTGACGTCACTACACCCTTTGGTTTCAAAATTTTATATCTCCATTTCAAATAAAAAGAGAACGCTAAGAAATAGCAAACTTTAGATGGTATACCCGAACTTTAGCATTTAATTTTCTATCCAAAAGGTTCTTATCACTTTTCGTGTATCTCCGACGGTTAGCGAGTAAAACCTAAATTTGTGCAATAAAACACGGTCAACACCGAGCGGTGCAGTATATCTCTACATATATAAAAAAGAAAATTTGTTTTTTTTTCTGAATTTCTACGGAAATTTGAGTTATTTACACGTTTCAGACTGTTTCATGATAGATGCGCGCGAAAATAATGTTTTGGTCTGTCTGTCTGTTTGTTTGATTGTCTGTGGACAACTTTGTTCCCTTATAACTCGAGAACGTCTGGGTGTATCAACGTAAAATTTGGTATAGATATCCATCAGAGGCACGACACTGATCATTGATGTAACCCTTCTCCGTACATCTCATAAAAGAGGGCCTACCCCCTTAAAATACATGCTGAAATAGGAGTAGAAGGACGAGACAAAGCTCATTTTCAGCCCCTCAATGTGAGAGACAAAACTTGGGGGCCCTAAAAGCACATTTTAAGGTCCTACGTCCAACCGTTTTTGAGATATTCCCAGAAAACTAATTTAATTTAATAAACTAATGAACGAATGCAAGCCGATAACCATGGCAACAGATTCTCAGAGGTCCATCTATTGCTGTAAGACGCAATACAATTGCATTAATTACATTAGTGTGAAAGTTTGCAAACGGTTAGATGGTTATTATGGAACCAAATTAAGCTGTAAATTTCATCAATACGTAAAATGCGCTTAAGGGGATCAAGGGGTAGTCTAGAATTTTTTCATGCGATTTACATCTGCGGGTGTGGTATGGCAGGTCTATTATATTCCTATCCCTATATTATATTATTATTATTATTAATATTATATTATGGCGAACAACGACGAGACAAAGCCCCTCGGTGCCAGAAATAAAACTCGAGGGTCCTCGAAAACTACATTATAAGGCTCTAAAACCAACAGTTTCTGAAACATTCCCAGAAAACTAATTAAATTTAATTTAACAAACTAATGAAGGAATGCAAATCGGTAACCATGAGAACATTATCTCAAGGGGTGGCATCCAACTTTCCATCTATTTCATTAAGAAGCAATTTATTACATTTATTACATTTCTGTGAAAGTTTGCAAATATAAGGTTATCACGGAACCAACGTAGACTGTATAGTTCATCAATGCAATTAAGGGGGTCAAGGGGTAACCTAGGATTTTTTCATGCAATTTTCACTGCGACATATAGTACAGGAGGTCTATTATATCTCCAAACAAGAACATTATTTTCAAAAATTCCTGAATTGAATCAGAATTTTTTGCGGCTTTTAGGAATTTGGGCCATTTGATACTAAAGAACCTGAATTTTCATGCACCACAAGCTTTTATAATTTATGATAGAGGTCTTCCTGTGTATGGGGACCCAACACAACGTAGAGGGTCTGTTTTTATGTGACGTGTATTGCGTTTCATCTACAAGGCTTTCAATTCTACTTCATGTCAGGAAGTACACGTTAGGTGAATTTAGTTTGAGAGCACATTTTAACTAATCTTATTTTTTGTTGTCGACATACGGGTTCATCATAAGGATGATTTTCTTTGATACTGTGTGGTAGATATACCCATATTTGGATTTCTGGGTGATATGTTGTAGACAATAGTATTGTCTGTCTGTCTGTCTGTCTGTCTGTCTTTCTGTGTATCCTTATGTATGCCTATAACTCATGTTCGGATGCTTGGTGCATCGTAAAATTAGGTATGGTAAACATGAGTCAATACACCAATCATTTATAAAACTCTTCACCGTACATTTCATACAGTAGAAGGGTGGATATCGGGAAAAACTTCTCCAAATACATGCTAAAATAGGCGAAATATAAAAATTATCCTAGAAGGACGACCAAAGCATATGTTGCACTTCTCAATGTGAGACACAAAATTTGCGAGTCTATAAAGGGACTCCGAAAACCACAATATAAGGCCCTTAAATTAACAGTGTGTGTGATATTCCCAGAAAACTAACTTCGTTTTGAAAAATTTATGAAGGAATTACAAGCCGCTAACCATTGCAACAGTAGCTCAATTGATAATGTCTGGTGCATCTCTAAAAGCAACAGTACTTAAAAGGGACGTAACACCAATAACATTATTATTATTATTATAATGTCTGGTGTTAACACCGAACACCGTTCGAAGAACGGGTCCTTCTGCTAGTGTTATTATAATTACATTGCCGATAAGGATTCGGGCTATTATAGCCATTGTTATGTCATTTTATGCTAACCGTGTGTATTATTTGTCAGTATGTTGTTGATTCTTTGAGGGGCTTTGCGGAATTGTGATCATGTTGTTCCGTATACTTGGGTGTATGTAGAATTTATTCTTATAACCTGTGTTACTTTAATGGCTATGCTAGTGAATGTATTTGTAATCGAGGTAGGATTTGGGTGGGAGGCAGCCGTGGCCTTAAGTTTGGTACCATCCCGGCATTTGCCTGGAGTAGAAATGGGAAACCCCTAAAAACTTCCGGCTGGCTGCGTGGCTTAGCGGTAACGTTCTCGCTTGCTGTTCCCAAGGTAGGAGGATCGAATCCTGGTGAAATCAGCTGGGATTTGAGGGTGCGCAAATGCGAGGGAGCCGTGTCAGTACTTTTACTGGCACGTTAAAGATCCCCTTTGGGACAAAATTCTGGCCACCGGCATCTCTAGAAGACTGAGTAGTAAAACTCATCACAATTCTAAAGTTCCGTCTGTTGTTAGATGAGGCTGACTATGCCCTGTTCCAGCCCTCAGAGCTGCAATGCTATCAACCCTCTAATGCTCATATAGCCACCTTGTATAAGTTATTCTTTTCTTGGTTCCTCAGTTTAGGGGCTGCGACAACGCGGTCATGTACCCCCGTGTACTTTGGGTGTGTGTAGATTCTGTCTGATAACCGGTGTTAATTGTGATGGCTGTATTAGTGTGTGTTATTTGTTTTAATTCAAGTAAGGACTGCAGACAGTAATTTCAAGTAGTTCCCAATTTTGCCACCAAATGCTACCGCCCACGACACCTAGCTTGTGGACTTGCTACTACATGGTATCGCAGTCAGCAGCTGGTGGCGAACTAATAGAGCGTTATCAATTCTAACCTACAAATTTTGGCTCCACACAAGTGTACTTAGTGGAAGGTTCTTTTTCATGCCTTAAAACTATGGCATGGGACCGCCGGCTTTACATCTCCTCCCAAGGAAAGCATACTGAGGGATTTTTAACGCTCTTAAACAATCCGACGACTTCGGCCGGGTTTGATCCCGCGACCTTGAGCATAGAAGCTCAGCGTGCTACCAACCACTGAAAACTGTAATTATTGAGGGTGTGGGGCGCATCAAAGGTATTATACCCCTCGCCGCTGCTTAAGGCCGGCCCTGAGCTGTATGAAGGACAGTACTATCACAGCATTTACTTGGGGGAAACCCACACTCAGGATAGCCACTATCAACGCTGGAATTCGAACCTCAGATCTCCGGACTCGCTAGAGCACCCCATTGAGAACGTGTTGCACAATTTAACGCGCACGGCTACGCCACGATGTTGGTAGAGTTGGGGATTGAACCCGGAACCTCAGGGTTGACGGCGAGATGTTGGTAGCGCAGTACATTTAGTTCCGTCTGGCCAGTGTAATCATCTTTACTTAAGCGCAAAGAACGTAAATCAATATACACGCTCAATCTTGATTCACCGTTTATTATTTCCTTGAAGAACATCCCCTTGTTACAAGTTCTGTTCTCTACAATAAATATTGCTTATCTAAATTACTGGATGCCTCCGTGGCTTAGGCGGCAGCACGCCGGCCGCTCACTGCTGGGTCCATGGTTCAAATCCCGGTCACTCCATGTGAGATCTGTGCTGGACAAAACGGAGGCAGACAGGTTTTTCTCCGGGTACTCCGGTTTTCCCTGTCAACATTTCATTCCAGCAACACTCTCCACTGTCATTTCATTCATTTCATCATTGCCCCAGAGGAGTGCGTCAGGCCTCGGCAGCCGGCACAGTTCATATCCTCGCCGCTAGATGGGGGGCTTCATTCATTCCATTCCTGACCCGGTCGGAGACTGGAAGCAAGCTGTGGATTTTCATTTTTCATCTAAATTACTCGTACACGCTGTACAAAAAGGTTCTTTATTTCCCACGTTATGTCGCAAAACGTACCGACCAGACCTCTACAGGTGGGCCGTCCAATAACTATTATTTTGAATTAGAATTTTGATATTAATTACTATTGATTTAAAAAAATACTTTTGAGATATGTCTCACGAATCAGACGACAAATCCAGTACAGATTATCTGTGAGACATATTATTTTCTTTTACAACATATATACTGTGCCCGTCAGACGAGATCGTCAGGGTACCATCAAACGCAGATAGGATTCCCGACGTCCCCATCTTTCGAACCCACACGCTGAGAGGATCGGGTGTGACCTCAGACCAGCTCCGGCACGAGACTGATAGCTCAGGGCGTATCAGGCAAGCGAGGGAGAAAAGTCATAGTCAGGCCCGAGGGAGCACACCCTAAAAAAACTAAACTAGCAAGAAATAGTCCAGGCTTAGGTAAAATCCGTTAAAATCTAATTCAATAAATGTTGGAGACCTGTCCTACTTCGGAGGGTGGAAAATATCGGCTAGTCTGCAAATATAATCTATCTTCTTCTTCTAAATAAAGCTCAAAATGTGTATGTCTGTTTGTCTGTCTGTCTGTCTGTCTGTCTGTCTGTTTGATATTTATGCAAATCTACATCTTCTCACCGATATGAACCAAAGTCTGAATACTTACCCTTTTGAACCCAACGAGTAACCCTGACCACTTGAAATTTCGGACAAACCACTCCATTCCCTGCATTTAGGCCGTTTGGCACAAATCTACTCCGTTTCACCGATCTGAACCAAAGTTTGTATACTTACCCTTTGGAACCCTGCAGGTAACACTGTCCACTTTAAATCTCGAACAGACCACTCCATTCCCTGCATTTAAGCCCTTTGGCAAACATCTACACCATTTCACCGATCTGAACCAAAATTTGATTATTTACCCTTGGGATCCCTGCGAGCAACACTGTCTACTTGAAATTGCGGATAGACCATTCCATTCCCTGCAGTTAGGCCCTTCGCACAATTCCACACCATTTCACCGAACTGAACCAAATTTTACATACTTACCCTTTGGAACCCGACGAGTAACACTGTCCAAATGAAATTTTGAACAGACCACTCTTTTCTCTGCATTTAGGCCCTTTGGCACAAATCTACATCGTTTCGCCCATCTGAACCAAACTTTATGTACTTACTTTTTGGAACCCGACGAGTAACACTACTTGAAATTTCGGACAGACCACTCTATTTCATGCATTAGACCCTTTAGACCAAATCTGCACCGTTTCACCTAATTGCACCGAATTTTGCACAGGCCTGCTTACCCTTTGAAACCCTGCTGTTTACACTGTCCACTTCATATTTTGGAGAACCCTCTCCGTTTCCTACATTTAGAATAACAGACAAGAGGAACTTGAAAACCACGTTTTAAGGCCTTAGAACCATTCATGTCCGCAGTACTGTAGTGTAACTGTAAGAATGTTTTAATAAGTCTATTGTTGACTGGCAATGCGGGCTGCATCACGCCGCCCCTACCAGTGTTCTGGTGCAGAAGTGCGAAAATACTGTAGTTACATCTTGCGCTAGGGGCAGATGACCTCGTAGTTCCGCCCCTGTAGTAGATTAGATTTGCAGACTAGCCGATATTTTCCACTCTCTGACGTAGGATAGGGCTCCAAAATGTAATGAATAAGATTTTAACGGATTTTACCTAACAAGGGGACCCTACGGCAATCGGAATTTTGTAATTTTTCCCGCTTTGGGTACGTAAAGTTCAGACCTCGAACAATAATTTCCCAAAGCCGTTCGATGCCATATTCATAAATTCTCGTAAAATCGACTTCGAAGTTTTCCGAGCGCTTCATATCCAGTAGAGATGTTACCGAGTTCGAGCAGGACGCTTAGCTCACCCGATAACGTTCGGGCCCAGTAATCGCCGGGACGCAAGTTCGAGTCTCACTTTGGGTGCTATTTTCTTTTCATCAATTTTATTCATGTACTACTAATGTGTGGATTCGTTATTTTACAGTATGAGCGGAAAAAATGATATATTTCCTTGCCTTAAGGCATACTTAATTTGATTCGTTTTTCTTTTAGTGTCGTTTTTATACTGTGTGTGTTGCTCTTAGTCCACGAGAGTTTCAATATTGATTTCATCTGAAAAAGGAGATTTTCGGTAAATATAGTATCAAAGTTGATTTTTAGCCTATTTTCAATTTTGAAAAAATAGGCTTATGAGATCATCTTTTGCCCGTGTGTCTGTGTGTGCATGTTTGTGTGTGATGGTGTGTGTGTCCCCCTAACAACTTCTAACGGCTGGAGCGATTTCAATGAAACTCGATAATTTCATAGCACTATTCCGGTCGACTCCGACCGTGCCCTTCAAATTTTGTTACGTCTCACCAATCCAACATGGCGGCTGTGCGAAATATTTCACCAGCATTCAATAACTCCGAACTATTACAGATATCACCCTGGAATTCTTTACGTTGATAAAGAGAACTAGTAAAAGTTCACCGATGTGACTTTTGAAAACCTGGTAACTACAAAACCAACATGGCGGCCAAGCGAATTTGCGACTTTTTAATAGACGTTTCTCGCGAATTAACCAACCAAACGCAATACAGCATGGTACAGTCTTTGTTTATACACATTGAAGTGCACCGACATCTAACTTCGTTCAATTGTTTACATAACCACAAGATGGCGAATGTGCGAAATATTTCACCGGCATTCTATATCTCTGACACTATTAGCCGTATCACCCTGAAATTGTGTACGGAGATAAAGGGCACCACTGGAAGTTCATCTATAAGACTTTGAAAAACCGGTTAACTACAAAACGAACATGGCGCCCAGCGAATTTGAAAGTTTTAAATAGACCTTTCTCGCGATTTATTGTTCCAATCGCAATGAAACTTGATACAGGGAATGTTTAAACACATTGTAATGTACTGGTATCTAATTTAGTTCAATTGTTTGCATAACCTCAAGATGGCGGCTGTGCGAATTTTAAAATTAAGTTTTTATTTCTTGTGTCGTAATCATGCGATCGAAGTGAAAGTTTGAATAATGAACCTACGCAATAATTTTCCTTTAATGGTGCATGACTCTATGGCCTATACATTTAACAATCCAACATGGCGACTATCCGAAATATTTAGACGGCTCTGAATATCTACGAATCTATTATAGCAATCAAACTGAATTTTTTTAATGTTCATAGGGGCTATGAACATAACTTCACCTATAGGACTTTCAATAACATGGTGATCACAAATCCAACATGGCGGCGACGCGAAGTATAAATATTCATATGGACGTTTCTCGCAATTTAACCATCCGAGTCCAGTGAAATTTGGTACAGTAAATCCTTATACAAATGTTAATCCACTAGCATCTAATTTATTTCAATTGTTTCCATAACCACAAGATGGCAGCTGTGCGAAATTTTAAAATCTCGGTTTTACTTCTTGTGTCCTAATCATGCGATTGAAGTTTGAATGCTACACCTACACAATAATCTTCTTGTAACAGTACATAACTCTAGGACCTACATATATAAAAATCCAACATGGCGACCATCCGAAATATTTAGTCGGTTCTCAATATCTACGAATATATTACAGCAATCAAACTGACATTTTGTATGTTGATAGTGGCAATTAACATAAGTAGGATATATAAAAATAGGCTGTATAGTTCTTCACGGAACTAGTTGTTACTAATCTTCTAATTTTTGTCGTCAAAGTTCGTCATCATGGACATGGGTCCAGATTTGGTCATCTGGGTGATAAGGAGTTCTGAATAGGGTTAGTTTGTCTGGTGGCCACAAGGTGTCTCTGAGCTCCTATGGGTTGTTCTTATTTAAGTGTGGGTGGACATATAGATTCATAGATGATATTTATTATGTATTTTCTTTTGGTATTCGTTAGAGCCTCCTTGGCTTAGGCGGCAGCACGCCGGCCTCTCAGCGCTGTGTCCGTGGTTCACACCCCGGTTACTCCATGTGAGATTTGTGCTGTACAAAGCGGAGGCAGGCAGGTGTTTCTCCGGGTACTTTGGTTTTCCCTGTCACAAATTTCATTCCAGCAACACTCTCTTCTATAATTTCATTTCATCTGTCATTCATTTAATCATTGCCCCAGAGGAGTGCGTCAGGCCTCGGCAGCCGGCACAGCTCATATCCTCGCCGCTAGATGGGGGCTTCATTCATTCCATTCCTGGCCCGGTCGGAGACTGGAAGCAGGCTGTGGATTTTTACTACTAATGTGATTGAAATATACAAATCATCATCAGGCGGATTGTAGTCCTCCACGACAAGAAACACCATCAGCTTCCCTGGAAACCAACGGTCAAATGCTACATCGAACAGGCATCCCTTGCGAATGACGTGGTACGTCTCTCAATACCTACGAATCTATTACAGCAATCAAACTGCAATTTTGTGTGTGTTGATAGAGGCAATTAACATAAGTAGGATATAGACCTATGAAAATAGGCTGCATAGTTCTTCACGGAACTACTTGTTAATTTTATAGTCTACTAGCAGTAGTACCCGGATTCGTCCGGTGGATTTATTTGTTTTATGAATACTACTACAATAACTAACTAACTACACCTTGCGCTGCTTATAAATTGCTATCACGGGGAGTAATTTGTGCAAAAAGATTTCTTAGGCCCCTTAAATCAGTTATCAGGAAAATACAGTATTATGCGTCTGTAAGTGCGATGGTGTTGGTGCAGTACATCGAGGTTATCAGTTGCAGTAAGGGTTGGTTCTTTCAAATGTACTTTCATTTATTCCGATCCTTATCCATGAGCGCTTTGTGGCGATAAATATTGTTACTTCAGGAGCTCGGGACAGCCGTAGTTTTCCAAACTGCTCTGATTATTTTCCTACGTCGCTATGCGATAAAAGACGACACTATTGGTCCCTACCTTTCTAGCAGCCAATGAGATATAGGCCCTTGGCAGTGTCTTTTATTGCACTTACTCCTCTTCCTAATCATATTGTTCTATTGGTTTCTAAATTGCAGGTGTCAATACTGTAGTTAGTAGACTAAATAGTCGTTTCCCTGTTCGTTATTATCATAATCATTACGGGAAAAAGGCCTGAACGTTACGTCCATTACACTGTACTACGTATCACCCACACTGCCACCGCTAAATGTTATATTTCCCCCCTGTTAGTTTACGTATCGTGTGCCAGTTCTGTAGTTGTATTCACTATCATCCGTAAAACAAATAAATCCACCGGGCGAAGCCGGGCACTACTGCTAGTAGACTATAATTAACAAGTAGGAGTCCACGCAGCACGATCTGCTTTGTATGAGAAGGTACGGCAAGATAGCGGCGAGCAAGAGGGGTAATAATCTCAAACAACTCCGTTTGCAGCAAGGTCTCATCCCTTGCATTTCAGGCCTTTGGCCCGATTGTGTGGAAATGTAGGAAAATTATAAAATGTTATTCCAGGCAATGCTGACACCATCACGTGGTTATGAAAGCCGGACGTCCTCGGAAATGGAAAATATATTACAGCTGTAGTTACAATATTTAACTTATTGAAAAGGTGAAAACGGGTATTTATAGATAATTTTCCGTAGAATTCAATGAGACGATCAGTTGAATTTTTACAAATTATTATATACATTTGGGCCCCATTTTCCAAAACCAAAAGCATTTAATGACATTAAAACGGTGAGAGATATCAATATATGATAAGGGGTAAAAAGAAGTTGCTAATCACTGAGGTCTTACTCCTGTACATTTAAGTTGTTTCGATACGACCAACCGTTTCCGAGATATATCGTTTCAAAAAAAAAAAAAAAAAGGATGATAATCAGGGCCCCAAAAAAGGTCCGACCCTGCACCGATTTTAACGCCCGATAATAGGGTTCCTCAGGCCCTAACTGTTTCCCCCTACTAAATTTCAGCTCGATATCTTGAAAATTGCGACCTGTACTTTGATAAACGCAAAAACGCCACGCACATAGGTACATCTTCAGCCCCCCCCCCAAGAAACTGTGAGAGATATCTAAAAATTTTATGGAAAAAGAAATTGCATACCGCGGAGATCTTACACCTGTGTATTTAACTTTTTCGATACGACCCACCATTTCCGAGATATATCGATTCCAAAGAAAAGAAATTCCGGGCCACAGAAAGAGGTCCGGCCCTGTACCGATTTTAACGCCCAACAATATGGTTCCTCACAGGCCACATCCCTTTTGCCGTACCAAATTTCAGGTCGATATCTCGAAAATTGCAATCTGTACTTTGCTAAACGCAAAGACGTCACGCACATACGTACACCTTCAGGGCCCCACAAAAAGATAACGGTGAGAGAAATCCAAAAAATCGTAATGAGTAAAAAGGTGCATATCGCGGAGATCTTACACCTGTACGTTTAACGTTTTTCGATACGACCAACCGTTTTCGAGATATATCGATTCCAAAAAAAAGATTAATTTCAGGGCCCCAAAAATTGCGTACCGCGGAGATCTTACACCTGTACATTTAACGTTTTTCGATACGACCATCCGTTTCCGAGATATATTGATTCCCAAAAAAAGGGATGAAATTCAGGGCCCCCAAAAAAGGTCTGGCCATGCACCGATTTTAACGCCCAACAATTGGGTTCCTCAAAGGCCCTAGCTCTTTCACCGTACCAATTTTCAGCTTGACATCTTGAAAATTGCGTGCTGTACTTTGCTGAACGCAAAACTGTAACGAACAATGGACATTTTCAGGGCCCAAAAAAAAGAAAGCGGTGGGAGATATCAAAAAATCGTTTTGAGTAAAAAAGTTGCATACCGCTGAGATCTTACAACTGTACATTTAACGTTTTTCGATACGACCAACCGTTTCCGAGATATATCGATTCCAAAAATAAGTTTGAAATTCAGGGCCCCCAAAAAGGATCCGGCCCTGCACCGTTTTTAACGCCCGACAATAGGTTTCCTCACAGGGTCTAACTCTTACACCGCATCAAATTTCAGTTCGATATCTTGAAAATTGCGACCTGTACTTTGCTAAACCAAATATGTCACGCACAATGGACATTTTAAGGGCCCCAGAAACAGAAAACGTTGAGAGATATCAAAAAATCGTTATGGGTAAAAATGTTGCATACCGCGGAGATCTTACACCTGTACTTTAAACGTATTTCGATACGCCCAGCCGTTTCCGAGATGTATTGATTCCAAAAAAAAAAAAGGGATGAAACTCAGGGCCCCCAAAAAAGTTCCGGCCCTGCACCGATTTTAACGCCCAACGATAGGGTTCCTCATAGGCCCTCACTCTTTCACCGTACCAAATTTCAGCTTGATATCTTAAAAATTGCGACCTGTATATTGCTAAACGCAAAAATGTCACGCACACTGGACATTTTCAGGGCCCCAAAAAAAGAAAACGGTGAGAGATATCAAAAAATTGTTTTGAGTAAAAAAGTTGCATACCGTGGAGATCTTACACGTGTACATTTTACGTTTTTCGATACAACCAACCGTTTCCGAGAAATATCGATTCCAAAAAAAAAGTTTGAAATTCAGGGCCCCAAAAACGACCCGGCCTTGCACCGTTTTTAACGCCCGACAACAGGTTTCTTCACAGGGTCCAACTCTTTCACCGCTCCAAATTTCAGCTCGATATCTTGAAAATTGTGACCTGTACTTCGCTAAACCAAAAAATGTCACGCACAATGCATATTTTCAGCCCCCCCCCCCTAAAAAAAACGAAAACGGTGAGAGATATCAAAAGATCATTATGATTAAAAATGTTGCATACCTCGAAGACCTTACACCTGTACATTTAACGTTTTTCGATACGACCAACCGTTTCCGAGATATATCGATTCCAAAAATAAGTTTGAAATTCAGGGCCCCCAAAATAGATCCGGCCCTCCACCGTTTTTATCGCCCGACTACAGGTTTCCTCACAGGGTCTAACTCTTTCACCGCACCAAATTTCAGTTCGATATCTTAAAAATTGCGACCTGTACTTCGCTAAACCCAATTAAGTCACGCACAATGGACATTTTCAGGACCCAAAAAAAGAAGACGGTGAGAGATACCAAAAAATCGTTCTGAGTAAAAAAGTTGCATTCCGCGGAGATCTTACGCCTGTACATTTAAGGTTTTTCGATACGACCAACCGTTTCCGAGATATATCGATTCCAAAAATAGGGTTGAAAATCAGGGCCCCCAAAAAAGGTCCGGCTCTGCACCGACTTTAACGCCAACAATAGGGTTCGTCACAGGCCCCAACTCTTTCACCGTACCAAATTTCAGCTCGATATCTTGAAAATTGCGACCTGTACTTTGCTAAACCCAGAAATTTCACGCACAATGGACATTTTCGGAGCCCCAAAAAACGAAAACGGTGAGATATATCAAAAAATCATTTTGAGTAAAAAAGTTGCATACCGCGGAGATCTTACACCTGTACATTTAACGTTTTTCGATACGACCAACCGTTTCCGAGATATACCGAATCCAAAAAAAAGTTTGAAATTCAGGGCCCCCAAAAAAGATCCGTCCCTGCACCGTTTTTAACGCCCGACAATAGGTTTCCTCACAGGGTCTAACTCTTTCACCGCACCAAATTTCAGTTCGATATCTTGAAAATTGCGACCTGTACTTCGCTAAACACAAATATGTCACGCACAATGGGCATCTTAAGTGCCCCCAAAAAAGAAAACGATGAGTGATATAAAAAAAATCGTTATGAGTAAAAAAGTTGCATACCGCGGAGATCTTACAGCTGTACATTTAACGTTTTTCGATACGACCAGCCGTTTCCGAGATATATCGATAAAAAAAAAATAGGATGAAATTCAGGGCCCCAAAAAGACGTCCGGCCCTGCAGCGATTTTAACGCCCAACAATAGGGTTCGTCACAGGCCCCAACTCTTTCACCGTACCAAATTTCAGCTCGATATCTTGACAATTGCGACCTGTACTTTGCTAAACGCACAAACGTCACATACATACATACATACATACATTCATACAGAAAGACTTTTTTTTTTTTTTTTTTTTTTTTTTTTTTTTTTTGAAAAAAAAAAATTCGACTCTGATTCGATTGGTAGAGGTTTGAACCCTGGGCGACGCCTAGTTCCCGAGATCTCGAAAAAACATACCACGGCTATATGAAAGCCGATGCGGCTTTCTTAACAAGTAGTTCCGTGAAGAACTATGCAGCCTATTTTCATAGGTCTATATCCTACTTATGTTAATTGCCTCTATCAACACACAAAATTTCAGTTTGATTGCTGTAATAGATTCGTAGATATTGAGAACCGTCTAAATATTTCGGATGTTCAGCATGTTGGATTCCTATATACACACATCAAAAAAAGTTTTTCATCACCTCGGTTCCCAGATCTCCGGCATATAGACGTTGACTGTGTATATTGTATCCAAGATACAGTCCCTTTGACTGTTCATAGATGTCACTAAAACTGCTCAAAGATGTAAACAACCATGCATGAGCAGGGACTATTAGACGGAGGGGGTACGACACCCGATCAGTTCCAGTCATTCCACCAGGACGAAGGTACGCTGCTCATGTTGTCTGTAGTTCTACCATGCCTAGAATGTCAATACCGCAGTTCGATCGCGTCCGCATTGTTACTTTGTGTCAAGAAGGGCTCTCAACAAGGGAAGTTTCCAGGCGTCTCAGAGTGAACCAAAGCGATGTTGTTCGGACATGGAGGAGGTACAGAGATACAGGAACTGTCGATGACAGGCCTCGCTCAGGCCGCCCAAGGGCTACTACTGTAGTGGATGACCGCTACTTACGGATTGCCGCTCGGAGGAACCCTGACAGCAATGCCACCATGTTGAATAATGCGTTTCGTTCAGCCACAGGACGTCGTGTTTCAACTCAAACTGTGCGCAATAGGCTGCATGATGCGCAACTTCACTCCCGACGTCCATGGCGAGGTCCAGCTTTGCAACCCCGACACCATGCAGCGCGGTACAGATGGGCCCAACAACATGCTGAATGGACCCCACGGAATTGGCATCACGTTCTCTTCACCGATGAGTGTCGCATATGCCTTCAACCAGACAATCGTCGGAGACGTGTTTGGAGGCATCCTGGTCAGGCTGAACGTCTTAGACACACTGTCCAGCGAGTGCAGCAAGGTGGTGGTTCCCTGATGTTTTGGGGTGGCATTATGTGGGGCCGACGTACGCCACTGGTGGTCATGGAAGGCTCCGAAACGGCTTTACGACACCTGAATGACATCCTCCGACCCATAGTGCAACCATATCGGCAGAATATTGGAGAGGCATTTGTCTTCATGGACGACAATTCTCGACCTCATCGTGTACATCTTGTGAATGCGTTCCTTCAAGATAACGACATCGCTCGACTACAGTGGCCAGCATGTTCGCCAGACATGAACCCTATCGAACATGCCTGGGATATGTTGAAAAGGGCTGTTTATGGATGTCTTGACCCACCAACCACTCTGAGAGATTTACGCCGAATTGTCGTTGAGGAGTGGGACAATTTGGACCAACAGTGTCTTGATGAACTTGTGGATAGTATGCCACGGCGAATACAGGCATGCATCAATGCAAGAGGACGTGCTACTGGGTATTAGAGGTAGTGGTGTGTACTGCAATCTGGACCACAAATGCTGAAAGTCTAGCTGTATGATGGTACAACATGCAATGTGTGGGTCTCATGAGCAATAAAACGAGCTGAAATGTTGTTTGTGTTGATCTCTATTCCCTTTGTATTTAACGGTTCCGGAACTCTTGGAACCGAGGTGATGCAAAACTTTTTTTGATGTGTGTATGTAGGTCTTAGAGTTATGTATTACTACATGAAGATTTTTCTGTAGGTGTAGTATTCAAACTTCAATCGCATGATTAGGACACAAGAATTAAAAACGAGATTAAAAACCGCCATCTTGTGGTTATGAAAACAATATTGAAATAAATAAGATGCCAGTGGATTATTTGTGTAAGCTTTTACCGTACTGATTTTCACTGCGGTAAATCGTGAGGAATGTCAATTTAAATATTTATATTTCGCGTCACGGCCATGTTGGATTTGTGCTCTCACTATAGCTCAGTGTTAACCAAACCTTCTCTGAGTCTGACATATTGCAATCACTGGCACTTGCAACACTCTCTCCTCCGTGGTGACACCCTCGTTGTGACGAAAATAGTAATATAGCTCAGCTGTTGTGTTGTCAGGTCACTATTAGCTAATAATGAACCAATATTAGTAGATTAAAACTCGATGAATCGGTTGTAGAGCAACAAGAAATCCTTTTCTGAGTTAAGGTGTGACTGACTGAACTAACCTTTCAGTATTTACTTCGGGAGTTAGGGATGCCTTATAGTAATGACTAACTAAAAATGACGACAAACCTAGCATTCAAATTAATTACAATTTATTACTTAATAAACAACATGTAATAGCCTATAATTAAAATACAATTTATTATAACAACAATGAAATAAACATCATATTGCTTTCTCACATAGGCAGTCCCTTCTCCCCGTCCCACTCCCACAGCTGCATTGGTGTCTTCCCCTTTTTCTGTTCCATTTTGCTGCTTAGTTTTTTCTGTAGATGGTGCTTCTTGGCCTTCAGACGGTGTTCTCCAGCGCGGCCATTGTTTTAATTATTCATGTTTCTATCGCTTTTATTGATGTGAAACATAGGTTGGTCTCGGTACGTTTGTGTTGAAAATGGACCAGAAGTTTCTCAATTTCATCGGATATCGGGTTTGCTAAATCCAGTGCTCATATTTAGATTCGTTCATACCAGTTGTTGATTGATATTCTGTACTTGTTGCTAGTAGGTTAAGATGGAAACTCTCACGACCATTGTGGGTAGCAGCTCTATTGTAGTGCACACAAGATACGTAATATGCGTCGTCGCTTATTGAGAGCATATTAGCTTCTGCAGCATCTTTCTCCTGCCATTTGATTATGTCATCTTTACAGTAGGACTTTGTTTCGTATTCGTCCTTAAATACGACTTCCAGAGACGTTAAACTGTTAACATTGTTAAAGTTAAAGTGTAAACACTATCATAATAATAATAATAATAATATATACACTACACTACAATAATAATAATAATAATAATAATAATAATAATAATAATAATATTAATAATAATATATGTACACAACACTAAAATAAACGACGATAATAGAAACTACACGATTAAGGCCTTTAACAATGTTAACAATTTAACGTCTCTGTTGCCGATTGGTATTTGAGAAAGTCCTTGTTCGACAGCTCTCCTGCTGTTTATATTTGCATTGGGTCTGTAAGGAATCAATCAAACTGATCACATTAGCAAAGTATACATAGAAACAAACACGGTATGTAGTTGCTAGTTCTTGAAATTAATGTTAGAAAAGAGGTGAGATGCAATAAAGAACATTCTTCCATGATCAAACATTAACCAATAAGCAGCTTTCCAGCAACGTCAAAAGCATTTATAAAATCAAAGTTCTTCCTATCTTCTAAAGAACAATGGCATTCCTACATCAACCTGCTTTTGGAGGAAAATTTCTCATATTAATCAAATTTTTGTATCAGATCTGATTTTATTTCTTAAATAATTTACACAGAATACATTTCAGAAGAATCTCACCTCTTTTATAAATTGAATTTCAAGAACTAGCAACTACTACATGTTTATATGTAAAAATATTAACTATACTTTGGTTGGTTGTTCCCCAGTTGTGGGGCTGCGACAACGCGGTCATGCAGCCGCGTGTACTTTGGGTGTGTGTAGAATCTGTCTGATAACCGGCGTTAATTGTGCTGGCTGTATTAGTGTGTGTTATCTGTGATTCAGGTTAGGACTGCAGACGATCAGTTTCGAGTTGTTCCTACCTTTGCTACCAAATGTTACCGTCAACGACACCTAGCGGCGAACTTAGAAACTTAATGCAGCGTTAATCCAATCTAACCCACAAATTTAGCCTCACACAATTGTAGTTAGTGAAAGGTTCTTTTACATGCCATACACATATGACATGGGCCCGCCGGCTTTACTTACCCTACCAAGGGATCTTTTACGCTCTTAAAAATCCGACGACTTCGGAGGGTTTGAACCCGCGGTCTTGGGCATCATTTTGCTGACAATGGTCATAAGTCGTCAGATTTTTAAGAGCGTTAAAAATCCCCAGTATACCTTCCTGCGGGCTCTTGTCATAGATTAATTACGGTAGGAATAGATGTGGGATCCCCTACAGAGTCAGCTACGAATCTGAATTTTCAACTAAATTGTGAAATACATTTTAAATAAGCCTGGGTTATTTTTGTACATTTGCGTTTTCCTTGTGTATGTGCATTAGCATACCTCAGCAAACAACCCATTACAAGCCGAGATTAAGGTTCCCAGTTCCATGGTATTAGCTCACTATAAATATACCGTACTGTATCACTTTCAAATGTATACATAAAGTGTAATCATTAGGGCCCGGATTTAAAAAAATGCATATGCGCATATGCATATGCATATTTTGACATATTTTGAGGTTTAGTGCATATTCTAGACGTAACAGCATTTTCCGGTATATATGTCTGAATTTAAGGACAATTACAAGAACTACTAAAATAAATCTCTTTTGTGCATCCCTAGCTAGTTGCCTATATTATGTGCATCCCTCACTAATTGGTGTTTTCGACTCTCTGTGTAACGGCACTTTACTTTCACAACTGACAATGGCAACAGCTAGCTTAGATATGGGTAGGCAGGCTGGCTGGACTTCCCGGAATTCCTTTCTCTACCACAGTAGATATTAATCTCAGGGGGTTGGGCAATTGGTCAGGACAGAAGTATCTTCAGTTCACTAGTTACGTTCAGTTTAATGCTCTGCATCTCAAGTGTTAGTTTCTAAAAATGTCTAAGGAAAAGAGCAGGAGAAGAGACTTACTAAATCAGTGGGTGTCGGGTAATAGGGACTATTCAACAGATGGTGTCATCGCGTACGGTCAAGTTTGCTCTAAGGAAGTAAAATGTGAAAAGAAATTTCAGCTTGAACAGCATTCAAAAACAACTGCACATATTAAAGCAAAGGAGGAGAAGAACAGCACACCACAACAACTACTTCTTACGCAGGTAAAGCCTAAGTCCGGTATTCTTAATACAATTTCAAATGATCTTTGTAGGGCTTTCGTATGCAGCAACATTCCATGGAATAAATTAAACAATCCAGTTCTGCGATCATTTCTTGAGAAATATTGTGTAAATCAAAAAATACCAGATGAATCAACTCTTAGGAAAAATTCCCTACCTCCGCTATATGAATCTACCCTGGAATTAATCCGTTCTGATATCGGAAGGAACTATGCATATCGGTGGATGAGACAACGGACTCATGTGGCCGTTACATAGCAAATTTCATGGTTGGTAAATTACATCCAGATGAACCCGGTAAGCCGCATCTTCTTGCTTGTAAAGTACTAGAGAAAACTAACCATAGCACAATAGCAAGATTTGTAAATGATTCTCTGCGACAATTGTGGCCGTCTGAAATTGAGGATAATTGTTGTAAAGTGCTTGTACTGCTCACAGATGCAGCTTTGTATATGTTGAAAGCAACAAAGGCCCTCCAAGTATTTTATCCGAAACTCATAAACGTAATCTGTTTAGCGCACGGATTACACCGCATTGCAGAAGAAATACGCACACAGTTTCCAGCTGTTAACAATTTAATTGGATGTGGGAAGAAGCTGTTTCTGAAAGCACCAGCTCGTGTCCAGTTCTACAAAGATTGTCTACCTGAAGTTCCTTTGCCACCTGAACCTGTCCTGACTAGGTGGGGGACATGGTTATCTGCAGTATCATTTTATCAGGAAAATTTTAATGAAGTGAAAGAAGTGGTTACAAAACTTGAAGATGAGCATATTGCGTGTGTCCGTGATGCAAAAGTTGTGTTTGAAACCGCTACTGTTTATCAAGATGTGAATTTCATTCATGCACATTTTTATAAACTTCCAAAAGCCATTGAGAGCTTAGAATCTCCTGGTACTCCCCTCCATGAATCACTTGATCTCGTTGAGAAAGCTGCATCTTCATTGAATTCCGCTCCAGGCGAAATTGGAGAGAAGATGAACTGCAAGTTAGAAAAGGTGTTGAATTCGAACCCAGGACTGAAGAAGATTATGTTAATTAGTCAATACTTGAGTGGAACTAGGTTATCCTTGCCTGATGTATGCTCCGAAACTTTGGTGCCCGTGTATAAGTACTGTCCAATCACGACAGTTGATGTAGAACTATCATTCTCAGCCTATAAACTCATTTTGACGGACAATAGACATAGTTTGTCTCCAGAAAACATTGAAAGACTGCTAGTTACCTATTGTGATGCTTCTTTTTGCAACAAATGATACCTGTTTTAAGTGCATATTTCATTATTTTCCGTGCATATATTCTAACCTTTAGTGCATATTTGCATGCATATTTTCAGGTTTTTAGTGCATACAAATCCGAGTCCTAGTAATCATATAACATGTCGGTCGAGTTCGTTAATGGGCAAAACGAACCAAGGGGGTGGAAATGGGAGGCGTTTATCGAAAAAGTGAAATAATTAATTTCTTAAAATCTGGAAAATCGAATTCATTCAAAGTTCGTACCAATCTTTACATAAGGGCCAAAACTTATGTCCGTAAATTATTTTGATAGCACCAACCATTGACCAAAGGGGTTGGAAAAATGGAATTTTGAGATGTAAAAAATCCTGTCTTAATGGTGTTAGTTATTGTTTTAAGGGGCGGAACTACGAGGTCATCTGCCCCTCGTAACACTGATTAAATTATACAAATTTGGAATTGAATTTAAAATTTAGAGGTGGATACCAACATTTGAAAAGAAAAAACGAAAATTAACAAAACAAAAAATTAAATAAAACTAATAATTATAAAAATAAACAAAAATTACGGAAAAACAAAATAATTCGTCATTCAAAAACGAACAAGTCGTTCAGTCAATGTACACTGGAAATTTTAGATTGCTGGCCCTAACCCACTCTCACTTATAATGCGGATCACGCGATCAGCAACCACCGAATCAGTTCAGGGGTATATTCCATTACGTGCCAAAACACAGGGTGTCAAGCAAATTACATTGGGCATAAAGGGAGAAGATACATGATACAATGATAAAATACTGGGCACACTCGACCGTATGTGAACACATGTGCGACGCGGGACACAGTTTCACTAATATATTTCATCACGAACCGATAGGCAGAGCTCTTGACATTAAGGATACACTTAGCTGAATTACACTACCCCAATAACACATTCATGGAGAATTCACCCCTCTTCACTCGACTAGAAAACGCTCCCCGTCGGAAACAAGACACAATATAACGTTGTAGGCAAGCTAGACAAGAGATTATTAAGGGAAACATGTTATTGGGTCAGGAAGTACGATGTATCCTTTTCTTCAATAAACCGAGGCCGGCATTAACGGCAGTATTAATGAATCCGGGATATTCCCACGTGACCGTTTGCGCTTAAATTTGGCTCTTTAGCTTATGCGTGGCGAGGATGTAAACTGGGCTTTAATAGTTGAATATTGTCCTGTATTCAGTAATATACACCACATTAGGGAGACTAGACTTGGCAAAACATAGCCACATTTATTGGATGAACCCACACAGGAATGCGACAGGGGGAAAGGTCCAGAGATATTAGGGACCCTCAGGAAATTCTCCTCAGTTGGGAGCAGATAGCGACGAAGTTAACTGCTCTCTCCAGGAACGCGCAAGACCCAACCAGTTAAGAAGCCCTCCGATGAGCCAGCTTGGTGTCCTAGGGGAAACCCCACACAAGACACGACACACACCTAGAAGAATTGCTGAGTTCTAATTCACCGGCCGTGAAAGCCAATATACCATCTTTTTGGAAGTCTTCATAGGGAGGATGAGGCTGCTTGAGCTTTTGGTTCTCGCAGTCAAGGAGTGCAGTTGCACTCTATCTAAAGGGAGGTATCGCGCAGTTCGATACTCCTGTGGGGATCCGGGCGGGGACACCAAGAGCCCGCCGATAAGCCAGCTTGGTGTCCTAGGTGAAACCCCACACAAGACACGGCACAAACCTAGAAGAATTGCTGAGTTTTAATTCACCGGCCGTGAAAGCCAATATACCATCAGGAGAAGACATAATTGTAGCGGAACTATGGAAACAAGCTGGCAATTGGAATATAGGCAAGTTGACAGAAATCTTCCAAGACATTTGGGAGACTGAAACATTACCTAGTGACTGGACTTCTGCTTCGATTCATCCCCTACATAAAAAATTCCTCTCGGCACACCGGAATGCGGAGGTAGATTCACCGGGCAATCTAGGGGATAGGCTATAATTGGCAAAATATGCAGGTTTTCGTAGAAGGATCAGACCTCATATGTTGCGAGAACGTATTTTACAATGTAATTGGAGCTCAATTAACTTTTCTTTCGTCTTACAATGCATACTTTTAACATTTTATTGTCTTACGGGGACGGTAACCTTCTTGTCATTTGGGGTCCATTCTTAGGCTATAATTATGGTCACACCGAACGTATGTTGGAACTGATGTGTAACTATCTAACAGTCTGTTACTTCTTCACGTCAAATTTTATCTCCCGCAGAGATGTTGGTTGGTTCCTCAGTTTAGGGCTGCGACAACGCGGTCATGTAACCCCGTGTACTTTGGGTGTGTGTAGAATCTGTCTGATACACGGTCTTAATTGTGATGGCTGTATTAGTCTGTAATTCAGGTAAGGACTGCAGACGGTCAATTTCAAGTAGTAGTTCCTAATGTTGGTACCAAATATACCGTCAACGACACCTAGCTGTGAACTTGGCTACTAGATACCACCGCAGCCAGCAACTTGCAACGAACGTTGGACTTCCCCTCTGAAGGAAAGCATACTGAGGGCTTTTCAGCGCTCTTTGAAAATCCGACGACTTCAACCGGCTTTGAACCCGCGACCTTGGGCATAGAAATTCAGCATGCTACCAGCTAGGCTACGTCACCGAAGCCGCTTCTCACATAGTCAGATGTTTGGTTGGTTGGTTGGTTCCCTAGTTTAGGGGCTGCGACAACGCGGTCATGTAGCCCCGTGTACTTTGTGTGTGTGTAGAATCTGTCTGATAACCTGAGTTAATTGTGATGACTGTATTAGTGTGTGTTATCTGTTTTCAATTCATGTGAAGACTGCAGACATTTAATTTCAAGTAGTTCCTACTTTTGCCGCCAAACGCCACCGTCAACGACTAATAGTTCAGAACTTAGCTACCAGACGCCACCGTAGTCGGCTCTTGGCAACGAACATACGGAACCTATGAGCGTTGTTTACATTCTTAACCTATAAAATTTAGCTTCACACAGGTGTAATTAGTGAAAGTTTCTTTAACATGCCATAAATCTATGACATGGGAATATAGTCAGATGGAAAACTGAATGTGATCTCGTTATCAAGGCAACCTCTGATAGCTCATCCCTCATCAATTTAAAAGCGTTGTCATGGTAATCTCTGTTGGCTCTTGGCATTTTCTTCTAATTCCGAAATCATTTTTCACATCCCTTGGCGTAATGGTGGGTTGTATAAAAAATTCTTTCAGACAAAATTTTAGGTAATTATTAGGGAAATATCGTCCATTTTGTACGGTTTTGACATTGTGCCTCTTAAGAGAGATATGATTAATGTTTCCCGAAAAACCCACTTTTTTCCACCCCATTGAACAATGGTTGGTGCTATCAACAAACTTTTTAAACATACATTTTTGGCACCTATTCGACACATAGTATGAACTTTGAAGGGATTCGATATTTCACATTTTCACCCCCTTCGACCGATTTAGCCCATTAATGATCTCGACCGAGATTTTATAGTGATACATAGGCCTGTTGTGTAAAAAAAATCAAATTGATTGGTGAAAAATTACGGCTGTTATCGTGTCCACAAGAAACTGATATATATATACATACATACATACATACATACATACATACATATATACATAAATTATATATAAACTTTTGAACTGACGGTGGTTTTGGGGCCTGGGGGATGTGAAACGCGAAGATATGTCGAAATTTTCCGGAAGTCGAAACATGGTACCTATTGCAATCGTTAGCCTTCCAATGAAATCTACCTAAAAAGGAGACTTGACCGACATCAACAACTATCGAGGAATTTCGTTAGTACCTGTGACATACAAGATCTTTTCTAATGCCTTATTAAACAGAGTTGAACCCCAGCTAGACCCTAGACATATGGTATAGATATAGTACCGTGCTGGACCGTGCCGTCCCGTTGGGTCAAAATGGAGGCTATTGTTTGCTCACTAATCCATATTTTAGTAGCTTGACAGTCTTTCAGGACTGTACTGACCAAAATAATACAACTTTAGTATCAAATGGTTTATAGAAACGGCAGAAATGTTCATACAACCTATAGCCCTGTGATACGCAGTAAGCAGCTGTTTGCAGAAATCAACATTCATAATGGAAGAACCCATTCCTAGCTATATGTGTAAAGAGTGTGGAAAGACTTTTCTTCGAGACTATCATAGGAAGCGACATGAAGTATCGTGTGGTGAATTCCATGAGTGGTAGTACATTCAACAATGTGTACAACGGACGTCGGCATGAAGAATGTTGTAATGTTGTATCGGCAGCTAAAAGACAAAAAGCAGAGCCTACAAAACATTACCTACTTTCAATGGTCCCAGACAAAAATGGACTTACTGAATATGAGACATCTTTTGAAGGTCGACTTAAATCCTATTTCATACGGTGTAATACGTGTATGGATTTAAATTCATACCTTAAAGAGTCCAAACAGCAAATAATACAAGCTATTCATAAAGAACTAGCAATGCACAAGTCGATAAAAGTTAATCTTGTGGCTGAATGTAGATTCATTCATACGTCCACTAACGATATTACAGATCGTGCTTTTAAAACAAGAAATCAGGCCCTATTTTTGGAAACAGACTTAAGTAGTTTCTTGGAAACACAATTTACAAAGTTAACTACAGAAATGGAAGAATCTGAGCTAAAAGGCAGTAATTGGGCTTTTTTTTTTAGCAGTGGAAGGAGTACGATTGAAAATAAATAAGTACAATCCCTTGCGTGGTAGCACATATATTCCATTACCAGCAGCTATACAAGCAAGAAAAGCCTGCATTAATCCTCAAAACTTAAAGGATGAAAAGTGTTTATATATGCCATTTTAGCAAAACCGGTTAAAACGAAAGCTGAACGGGTTAGTAAATACAAGGACCTGGAAAACATGATTTTTCAGTGATATCGTTTCCAACGTCATTAGCTGACATTCCCAAATTTGAGAAAGCCAACGACATATCCATAAATGTATTTGGACTGGAAAAAGACAATAAATTGTTTCCTCTAAAGGTTGTGGATCAAGAGCTGCAAGACCATCGTGACCTCCTGTTGCTAAGTTCTTCATCCGGCCAGAACCACTACGTCTTTATCAAAGATTTTGATAAACTAGTAAGTCATCAGATTACCCACCATGAACATAAGATATATACGTGTAAACGATGTTTTACTCACTTTGATAATCAATATGGTCAACAAGGAATTGAAAAATGGAAAGAACATAGAGCTTTGTGTGTCCAGCATGACATTGCTAGGGTTCAAATGCCTATTAAAAACCCCATTGACAAATTCTTAAAAGTTGAAAAAATGCTGAGAATACCTTACGTTATCTATGCAGATTTTGAAAGTATACTGTTACCCTATCAAACATGTCTACCTAATCCTGAGGCAAGTTATACAGTTCCATACCAGAGTCATGTTCCCATGAGCTTTGGTATATACGTTAAACCCTCACCAGCTGTGGAACACATAAAGACAAACCTTCCAAGCCAACCTGTTATTTATCGTGGTCCTGACGCTGCAAAAAAGTTTATGGACTCTTTGATCTCAATAGCTAATAAAATCGATCGCCTTTACAGCTTAAATGTTCCAAAGGCCTTAACTCAGGATCAAGAAGCAAAGTTTCGATGTTCTGAAACCTGTTATTTGTGTCAAAAACCATTTACCAAAGAGGACTGGAAAGTTCGAGACCACTGCCATATTACAGGGGAGTACCGTGGAAGTGCTCACAATAACTGTAATTTGAGGTGTAAGACACGTAACCCCCTTCCTGTGTTTCTACATAATATGAGTGGCTACGATGCAAATTTCATTGTAAAGCAATTGGGATGTACTACTGAGAGAGTGTATGTTATCGCTAACTCCAAAGAAAAGTACATTTCCTTTACCAAATATGTAGGAAATGTTAAGCTTAGATTTGTGGACACGTTTCGGTTAATGCCGAGTTGTTTGGAAAACTTAGTTTCCAACTTAACATTATACCCTGAAACAGACAAGTACTTTGGAAAAGAAAATGCAGTGCTCATGACTCGCAAAGGGGTATTTTGATATGACTACATTGACTCATGGGAAAAGTTAAGTGAAACGTGTTTACCTCCAAAAGAGGCATTCTTTAACAAATTAAGTCAAGAAAATGTTAGTCAAGAAGACTATGAACATGCCAAAAATGTCTGGAAACAGTTCAACATTAAAACTCTAGGGGAATATAATGACCTCTACCTAACTTCAGATGTACTCCTTCTTGCAGACAGCTTTGAAACGTTTAGAAACAAAACACTAGAAACACACCGAGTGGATGCTGCACACTTTTTTACTTCGCCTGGTTTAAGTTTCGAGGCAATGCTCCTTTACACAGGAATTGAACTGGAATTGCTACAGGATTGCGATCAGATTCTTCTAATCGAGTCTGGAATACGTAGAGGCATATGCCAGGTGTCTCATCGGTATGCTGAAGCTAACAATAAATACCTGGAAACCTATGATTCTGAGAAACCATCGCAGTTTATTACCTATGATGATGCCAACAACCAATACGGGTGGGCTATGTGCCACTCCCTTCCTTATGGTGGATTTCAGTGGGTTTCTCCAGATACTGTTGATCTAGAAAAACTAAAGGAAGACGATCCTGTGGGATACATTCTAGACGTTGATGTTGATTACCCATATGACCTTCATGATCTACACAACTATTTACCTTTCCTACCAGAGTGTACACAACCTAAGGATTCGTCTCTGAAAAAACGAATTCCTCATCTTGGAAATCGAAGGCGATATGTTGTTCACTACATGGCATTGAAACAGGCTTTAGAGCATGGAATAAAATTGATAAAAATTCATCGTGTGTTAAAGTTTAAGCAAAGACCTTGGTTAAAGGCCTACGTTGATTTTAATAACAACCTTCGAAAAAAAGCTAAAAATGATTTTGAAAAAAATCTGTACAAATTATTCAACAATGCCATTTTTGGAAAAACAATGGAAAATATCCGTAAAAGAATAGACATAAGTCTTGTGACTGACAGCAAAAAGGCAGAAAAGCTAATAGCAATGCCAACATTTATTGACAGAACAATTTATGGTCCTAACCTAGCTGCTTTCCACATGGCTAAACGTAACATTGTATTCAATAAGCCTATATATATATTGGAATGTGTATACTGGATATTTCAAAAACTCTAATGTATTCCCACCACTATGATGTTCTGCTACCCTATTATGGAATGAACAATCTTAAACTCATGTACATGGATACCGACTCGTTCATTTATTTGGTTATCACCCCACATGTATATCAAGACAAGTTTTATTTCCTAGAACACCTGGACACATCAGATTATCCTACTAATCTCATAATGTATGTTACTCTACATCAAACAAGAAAACGTTGGGCAAATTTAAAGACGAGGCTTGTGGACTAATTATAAAAGCATTTGTTGGACTTAGAGCTAAAATGTGCGCTTTAGACATAAATGGTAAATAAATCAAAAAGATTAAAGGTATTAACAAAAGTGTTGTCAAAAATTGTATAAGCTTTCAAGATTATAAGGATTGTGTCATGAAAAAAAATGTAAAAAGAATACAAATGAACATGCCTATGGTCATTACTCAATCATTGACCATGCTTAAAGAGTTAAGTTTTGAATATCAAAATCCTCTGCATGTGCCTAGCAAATACATAAAACAAAACAATTTAAAAAATTAAAACAATAGCACAACAAAAATAGAAAAACTCAAAAAGAAAAAATGGTATTTATAATCAAAAATAAATAAAATAGAAAACAAAATAAAAACAACTGTACAATTTATAACAAAAAAAAGAATATATATAAAAATGTATTATGTGTAAATAGTGTACATGTATTTAAAATGTAAAATGTAAAATCTAAAATCAAAAAATCTTAAATTTAAAATGTAAAATGTAAAATCTAAAAAATGAAAATGAAAAAATCAAAAATCTAGAATGTTAAAATGTAAAATCTAAAATCCTTAAATGAGGTTTCAGTGGGTTAGGTTAGGTTAGATTAGATTAGGTTAGGTGAAGTTATGTTATGTTAGGTTAGGTTAGGTTAGGTTAGCATGTTATATGTGTAAGTGGTTGTGTGCAGTGACCATTTTGTGTATTAGGCCTGTGCTAAAAAATAATAAATTAAATATTAAATAAATAAAAATTTATAAATTAATAACAAATAAATAATGATTTGAAAAGCCCGCCATTAAAGAGTGTGGTAGCACGTGGCGGCCATTTTTCCCACTAGCCCCTGACCCAGCTATAACTGTCCCCTCCATAAAAATAACATAGAGTGGTTGCGCGCGGCGGCCATCTTTCCCATTAGCCCCTGTCCCAGAACCGCCTTATATTACCTACTAATGATTTTGCGTAGCGCATGTGTGTGCGGTGTGGATGTAGAATTTTAGGATGCATGTGCGGTTTTAAGGAGAGCGAGGGCTTTAGGTGGGATGAAAGGAATATGTGCGGTCATCTGTAAGGGTACAAATGTTAGGGAGCGTGGTGGGGGGAGTGAGGGTGTTGAGGGTGTTACAGTTGGTTTCAGAGAAGCGCCGGGTGGGGGGAGGGTGGTTAGGGGTAGGGTTTCGTGGGAAAATATGTGGGATAGTGTTGATGGTCACTGCCGTTTGTAGGAAGCATGTGGATTGTAGGGGAGGGGGTGGTGTTGGTGAGGGGAATGGTATGGGAGGGGAAGGGGATGGGTACTCCACGGATGTTACGTAGAAGATTATTGAAATTGTTATTATCTGTGGCATTATATGAATTTATATTAATATCAGCTGCAAATATGTAGTTGGGAAAAGTACGATCTATGTAATTAAGGTAATCTATAGGAGGAGGGGTACGGGCAGTTAGATACATGGTGATTATGGTGAAGGTCTTGGATGGGGCAAACATTTCTAGGATGAGGTATTCGGATAAATTACGGGGTAAGTTGTAAAACTGTTGTTTATATGTGATATTACGTGGGATACCAACAGCTACTCCCCCGCGGGGCGTGAAAAGGGGGCGGTCGGCTTGGAATGAGGTATAGGGCGAAAAATGGAGCTGTTGGTTAGGAGTAAGGAAGGTTTCATTTCAATTATAACATCCGGGGAGTGTTGAAGGGAAGGTCCAAGGGTTAACCAGTTGGAGTGTACAGGACGAATATTGGCATAAAATATTTTAAGGGGCATTAGGGAAGGAGAGGAACGCTAGTAAGCGGGAAGAATGCAAAATGCATTCGGTTTCCCGCTTATGCGATATGAAGATGGGAATTGAATACCAACCGGGAGGCAAGCTGGATCTGTTGGGTAATGAAGAGGCGTTGGCAGATCTGAAGCACCATCGTTACAGTACTAGGGGCGTGGAGGGGGTGTGACCGTTTCTGGTTCTGTGGGGAGGGGGCAGGTTATAGCTGAATGCGGGATGGGGAAGGCACTATTGTTGCACATCACTGCATATGGCACATACCTGAGGCTGCAGCACGGGGCTGGTTCCACGCGGCGGTGGCGCCAACCGGAAATGCGCCTCCCACGCACCGGGCCGCACCTGTGAAAGTATGGTATGCTCAGATTAATTTAAAAAAATACAGGTACGCAAGCATTATTAGGTACACTCACAGCTGTTTGTTTTGGGGAAATCTGTAAAATGACTTGGGATCACTTTGTATTTTGTGATTATAACACCCATACATAGCCCAAAAGTTACACTTCTAACATGTGCAGCATATAAACTTTCCAGTTGATTGAAATCGAGTTCGTAGTTGTCTGCGTGAACCGCTAGATAGCTCGCTGAATCGGTGTCGCCAGTTCATCACGGAAGTTTCCGTTATCATATTAAGTCATTTGCCTTATAGGCTACCACCTGGAGGTCCTTAAACCGCATGAGAACAGGAGTGTCTAAGTGTCGTAGGAACCTTTTGAAGTAGGGCTATGCAGAAGATCCAAGATGTGACTGTGGAGAAATCCAGACTCCACAACACCTGCTCACGTGCCAAGATCTGAATGACACCTGCAGCCAGAAAGACCGTATGTTGGCCACAGACCGGGGGATAATAGCTGCAGATTTCTGGAAAAGAAGAATATTTTTGTGTGTCCCCCGGACGGAAATATAATATAATAAAGTATATAGCATGACAAATTTGGTTGAGGTTCAATAGATAGTATGCACGTTACATGTATTTAAACATTGCTTCCTGCAATACGCATAGTCATAGCTGTTATGGTACACATAGCACATACGAAATTTGGTTGAAATCCAAATGATAGTATGGAAGTGCATACGTGTGCATAGTTTAAAGCTGTCGGCTTGCATACTTTCTCATATATATTGGTATTTGGATAAAAGAAATTAAGAGCATTTTTAACAGTTGGCAGCACTGGTGGTTCATAAGAATACGTTCAGTCATATCTGGTTATGTACACATACAACATACGAAATTTGGTTGAATTCCAATTGATAGTGTAGAAGTTATATGCATTTAAATATTGGACCTATCAGTAGGCTTATAATCATTTTGGCAACACTGCCATGTATGGCCTTCTGGAAATTAAACTGCAATATTATTTATTATCTATATGTTTGCCGATTTTGAAATAGCTCCCATTCATACCTTCCAAGGTATCCAACATGGAGCTCAAATTTCATTTGCGATTTTCCAGCAGTTGGTAGCACTGACATCATTTTCAAATATGGCCGTGATATATTCAGGTATAGATCTTTACTCCTACCAAATTTTATTTCGATTGCTCCAGCCGTTTAGGAGTTGATAGGGGGGGGACACACACACAGCCAGACAGACAGACAGACAGAAGGACAGACAGACAGACAGACTCACATTTTCCCGGATCGATCTCATAAGACTACTTTTTCCTCATTTTTGCAAAATGTGAAAAGTAGGCTAAAAATGAATGCCAGAGCATTACAATATGTATAAGCATTTGCTGTACCAAGTTTCATTGCGTTTGGATGGTTAAATCGTGAGAAAAGTTTTTGTAAGTTTCAACTTCTCTTGGCCTCCTTGTTCGTTTTGCAGTTAACAGGTTTATCAAAGTCTCATATGTTAACTTCCATTAGCGCCCTTTATCACCGTAAAACCATTCAGGGTGATAACAGTCGGAAATAAAGAATGCCGGGGAAATGACGCACAGCCACCATGTTGGATTGGTGGGACGTAATACATTTTGAAGGGCACTGTCGGGGTCAGCCTAAATAGTGCTATAACCTCACCGCGTTTCATTGAAATCGCTCCAGCCGTTTAGATTTTATTAGGGGGGAAGCACACACACACACACAGCACTGACCTTGGGTGACTTGCTGACAATGCAGCACCCTTCAGCCATTTCCCCCACCAAGCTTGCCCTCACATGCGAGGCAGATTGCGATTGTATTGCACTGCTTTGTTTCATTTATTGCGGTCAATGAGGAACTGCTCATTGAAGTTGAAAAAACACATCCTATTCCTTACGAAAAAAAAAAACACGAAGTAATAAACATACATTTGGTCTTCATTTCTGGGAATCGAACGACTTTAGCTATGATGCATGCTTGATATATCAATTAGATAGAAGGTAACATTCACTGCACTGTTCCCCTCCTAAATTTATGTCATGGATCCAAAATATTATTTATTTTTCTCGGCTACTTCACAGGCTAAAGCTATAGCTATAGTTTCCCCTACATTACTATTCTCACAGTGGTGTTCCGAGACTGGATTGGCGGAGACTGAGGCAAGGTGCGGCTGGCGAACGGATACGAGAGAAACGGAACAGAAGCAAACAGAACGGAACGGAGGCAGGGTGCTCCCAGCTTAAGCCTATTTCTTTTTGATAAATGAAAATAGGCAAGAAATGAATGATTGTGTGTTCGTCCCTTATGCGTACATATGCGATCAAATGTTGGTGAGTTGTTGTGCACACTCCCGGGATGTTTACAGGCATATTAAATCCAATGTACAATCGGTAGCGAATGAGTAGTTTCAACAAATGCGTGTTGGCGATGCGTTCATATACCATTAATCCGATTACGATAAAATTTTGGTGAGTTGTTGTGCACACTCCGGGGATGGTTACAGGCATAGTAAATCCAATTTACAATCGGTAGCGAGTGAGTAGTTTCAACAAATGAGTGTTGGCGATTCATTCATATACCATTAATCCGATTACGATAAAATTTTGGTGAGTTGTTGTGCACACTCCCGGGATGGTTATATGCATATTATAATTATCCATTTTACAATAAGCACGCAAGTAACTTCAACAAAATGGCGCACGATTCGTTTCAACAAAGTGCCACATGCGTTCATATGCCATTCATCTGATTGCGATGAAACTTTGGTGAGTTGCTGTCTACACTAATAAAGGTTTCTGACTTGGTAAATCCATTTTACAATACGTAGCGAACAAATAGATTTAATAAATGAGTGACAGTGCGCGAATCGTTTCAACAAAATTCCGTATGCGTTCATAAACCATTCATACGATTGCGATGAATCCTTGGTGAGTTCCTGCGAAGGTTTTTGACTTAGTAAATCCATGTTACAATTGGTAGCGCACGAGTATATCTAGCAAATGAGTTATGGCGCGCGAATCGTTTTTACAAAGTCCTATGTGCATTCATATACTGTAACATTTATAAAAAGATGTCCTTAACTATTGTGACAATTGTGATGGTCTAATTTAAACAAACATGATAAGAATAATAATACACTGTGGTGTGACCTTACCTGTGATAGTGTAATATAATAAGTGTTGTTGAGCGCCAGATTCCTATTTAAGACAGTGAATCGAAATTTGTGAATTAACCTCGGCTATCAGCAGTAGAGTGAGACCTAATTATCCCTGGTCGTGGTGAGACAAAGTCATCTAACCAATCCAGTATTTAATCAAGGAGTATGATTGCCTTAAAGTACTAACTACTATGAAAGAAATAGGCATTACGTTAAAGAAAATGAATTTATTAAATGCAAAAACAAAATATTAATAAAACAGAATAGTGATAGTCATACAATTGAATTTAAAATTACTCAATGCGGCAATTAATTTAAAAGAAAATAAACATGAATGAATTGAATCTATCTTGAAGTTACATATTACAGAGACGTTGGATATTTAATTGTTTGCTCACCCAGTCGAAGATTCGTCATATTTAAGTAATGACCGATGATCTCGATGTTACGTCGCATATGTTTAAAAAAATGATGTGATATCTCAATTACTATGAAATATCCTCATTATGTACGTTGCCATCTGTAGAAAGACTCTTGATCAGGGATATAACCCATTATGTACTAATATAGATGTCGGCAGGACATCGTTCAGTGTCGACTCTGGGTGCTCAGTCCATTAGGACCCAGAAAGCAAGGTTACAACTTCCTTCTTTTATCGAGAGCTGGTGATGAATGAATGTCTTGTCGAGGGTGCAGGTACTAATAACTTCCTTGTCACGTGGTCTTCGATTGTCTCCCACCCCAGTAAGCTTCCCTCTCTCTAGTGTTCATACTCTCACGAGGGCTAATTGCATCACAACTTGTAATATCTTGACGAGTACGTACAGTAGAAAATGGCGTGTAAGTTGCACCATGCGTGAAATATTTGTTCCATTCCTTCTCGAAGGAACTTGATGGTCGAACTCGTGATGGTTACTCATGACAGTGACGCTGTTTGCCGTGGTGAAATAACTACTACGACGTTCTGTTTGTGACGCATAAGGTTAGTCCATATCGCCAGTCTTGTTGCAATATATAATACTTCGTCTCTTTACAAATAAATGTTAATAAAAATCTTTCTAACTATAATAATAAAAACCGCTTACAATCATCTGATATAAAAATCATCTCATCGATGTACTAATTAATAATAATAATAACATGATAATAAATGAATAACCCTATAAATATAATAGGTATGGGATCGAATCGTTACAATCGCCCCTAAGATAAATAATTTAAATGACATTTCACATTATTTCTCTTACCACATCCAACATAAAAAACTATAAATATAAATATCATAACCCCCAAAAAGACAACATACAATATACTCTTCATCAATACACAAAAATATACAAGAAATATCTTCTTCACAAAAATTCACATTTTAACTTTCATTCATCTCATTCTTCCGAATGTTCATAATGTTCATTTTTTTATATGCTGTAAAAAAAGTATACATATAATGCCCTTCACTTTTAATTTTGACATATATGTCAACGCTGCACTCGTTTATAATGGTGGTGATTGTATGCTTGACATACCATTTTGTCTTCATATCTAGTGAACATGGTTTTCGTCAGTCTGGTGTAGAATTACATTGTTGTATTTCCAGCTGATTAACACATTCAAATTATCACAGCACGCGATATGCAAACAACACAATATTCCTTTCGTCTCTTTAAAGGGATTACTCAAATGCAGTAAAATTTCAATAATTGAAGAAAAAAAATAACTTAGCAAGATACCTAAGGCAATTCCAATTTCAGTGCTTATGTCATACATGTAAATATTTCCCCAAATACATAATGACATCGAAATACCTTAAAGCAGTTATTAAACAGTTCACATAAATATCCAAGTTACTACTCACCTGCCTTCGTGGCTTATTTCTTTCTTAGGCCACGGCCGCCTCCTTTCAAATTAATACTTCCTAAGTCTCCACGACTTCTTAACCTCTCATAAAACCATAATTCCTCTTTACTACTTCTCGAAAACAATAACTTGAATTTTCAAAATCACAAATAAACATAAAATCTGACTTCTCGTTCACTTTATAAAATTTAATTTAGCCTCAAGATATAACTTTACTGTATTGTCATTCTTACCTACCATAACAAAATGATTAAGACTTAGACAAAATACTACTCAATAAACCTGAATTACGTATATCACTAAACTATTTCACAAAAACACATGACAAACTCCTCGGAATAAATATTTCGTTCCACAAAATATTAATGCTCTTATACTTTAAATTTAGTCTATTCATGATTTGACTTCTTGCTGAACACCTAAAAAAAACTTAGTTTTCTCTCAAAACTTATTGTGACATTTCTCGTCAACACTTCCTTACATGCTTCGATCGCCTGGACTATAGCTCACTCTTGCTATACCAGAATCTCTCAAAACTCATCGTGACATCACACGTCACATACAAAAAAAACTCCCCTATTCGTGGTATAATCCCACATCTTCTTACTGTTACAGGTCACCTCTTACTGACCAATAACACTAAATTTCAGCTAAAAAAATATTTCATGCTTCGACTAATTCCTTGGAATAATAACATCACACGTTGTTTTCCTAACTATTTTCTTCCTAAAATAATGACAGTGTTCCAGTTGATAGTCAATAACACCGACACTCCTAATTGGCAAATATTTTCCCATAATCACTTCATAAAGCAAGTCCTGAGTCATAACACAGTTCAGACACTCTCTGCTCTACCAAATTAAATGCGTAAATTTCACCTGCCTTTAATTGAAACCTCATTATTACCCCTTAGGTATACTTAGCTTACAAACTTACTCTTGTCTTCAAAATATTAATGCTCTTCTCTTTACTAACTCCGTATGACATAAATAAAACTTTAATTTCTCCTCTGACTAAAAAAAAATGATTTAACTTTAAATCCTGAAAACTTCGAATTATAACAAATTCCTTTCAATACTAGTAAATATTACGCCAACCATCTAATTATTATTATTATCTTTACTTTTACCAGTGTGTAGGACAACAATATACCACATCATTTGTTCCTTATTAATCATCAGTAACTTTTTTTTTTACTAAAAGTGGTTTAGCTCGATAAAAAGCCTTTGTAATATCTTTAAAACGTGCGTAACTGTAACTAAAACTTGGACCATATTACCTTTGTAATCTCTTATTGCCTTGTGTGCATACAACCATATATACTTAAAAAAAACTCCCAACATTAACTTCACGTTGTCCCGTAGACACCATAAAAAAAACTCATTTCTCAACGGAATATACCTCGCTGACCTACTTCATCCTCCAAAAACTTCTTAAAACTCCATTTGGCATCTTACCAAAACTTTCTCAAAAAACAACTTCATTTGGCATCTTACCAAAACTTAAAACCACATTGCTCAACGGCATTACCTTCGTTGGCCTACTACTTCAAACTCACGACCATTTACGTGAAAATACACACATACACACACATATATCTGTCACCAAGTAAGTTACCAGATGTCCTAATTAGTTACTACTTCCTCATTACAACCTGATGTTGGTTAATTCATACAACGCATTACCATCAACTATTCCAAACCACTTCTAAATTTCTTCAAATATATCCACTGATGACCTCACTGTCCTCAAAATGAAACTTCTTTATTAAATCAATTCTTAATTCTTCAACTCATTAATTTTATTTCCACTGTACCACATCATCTTCACTCACTTTTGAATTAAATCTTTATTACCATTGTATTCATAATTATGGTTGCCATTATAATTATTACTTTCTTTCGGTTACTTACTTTTGTAATAATCTTCCCAACTTTTTAAATTTAATTCTCACTTCATCCAACTTACCTGCAGTTTAAGGACCCACATTCAACTTACCTGAATTGCTCAATAGCACGACAACCTCTGTCTTCCAAATTAAATGATTTTAGTCAATCTAAATCAATAAGCGTAGGCACTACGCGCCCCTTACCATCCTAACTTCACGACTGAATTAAAATTACTCACAGCAGGTTCCTTATCTACCTGTGTTAAATCATATAAAACTTCCTTATTTAATATTTAAGTCATACGGAACAGTAACTATCGTAAATATAAATTTACATAACTACCTTCTCTGGCATTTCACAGTTCTTACCACATTCATCTTCAATTCTATCTTTCTCTAGAATTCCACTTTCCTCTTTTCTTATAGCATTAGTTTCTACTTCCTCTGTACTACATTCATCCATAGTAACATAGTACTTCTGTTTTCTCCCTCTCACTTCCCCAAATCTGGCTAATTCAGTACGATACTGCACGTCATATGCTTTCTTTCTCTCTCTCATCCTGATTTCTTTCTCCTCTAACAACTTAATTCTCTTCTCTTTCATTTTACTTGTAAAATATCTACCTATAGGTTTTCCCTTCACTTCTCCATTACTATCACTTAATGCTCTCTTTAGCCGTGGACTATTGCTTCTGCTCTTATCTATCTCTCTCCTCCTCTTAACCTGTTTTCTAATCATGTCCTTCTGACTATGATTTAACGCACGCTTCTCTGCCTCTAATAATTTCACATTAATTTCCGCTACACCATCATTAAATTCTTCCCTAGTCAACATATCTTCTTCACCTAAGATTTTCTGCATCTTAATTTCTCGAGTGCTTAGTACTTTCTTTATCTTACCTACTTCTATCCCTATCTTTACTTTCATCTTCTCTTCTTTTTCACTACGTTCTATAGTCTCATCTACAGCTATCCTGCTTTCATCTATCATCTCCGCTGACTCTAATCTGCTTTCTCCTTTTATCTCTTCTGACTCCAATCTGCTTTCACCTAAAATCTCGTCTGACTCTAATCTGATTTCACCTAAAATCTCCGCTATTTGCCGTTCCTCACCTAAGATCTCCTCCGATTCCAATCTGCTTTCACCTACAATCTCCACTGACTCTAATCTACTTTCAATTACAGTCTCCTTACAGACAGTCTTCACTGATTCTACTGCAGTATCCCCTAAATCTACTCTCACCTGCCTAGTTTCCGCTTCTACCAATTTGCTAAAACTTTCACCTTGGGTTGCTATTTTCTCTTCAATCACAGTTACTATTCTTTCCTGAATCCTACTTTCTGCTGCTTCTAATTTATTATCTACTGTCTTAATAATATCTTTAGCCTTCATCTCTACCTCCCCCTTAATTTCACCTCTGATTTCCTGTTTCACCCCCTGAATACTCTCCTGTAGCATATTATACTTCATACTTAATTCTCTATTCATCGTTTCCACAATATCTAGTTTTACATTATTCTCTTCCAGCTTCTGATTTATTTTACTCATATCCTCTCTCATCTCTTGACTACTCTTATCTAATTTCTCACCTAAATCTCTACTCAATTCCTTCCTACTTTCCAAATTATCTTTCTTACTCTCTTCCATATTTTGATTTAACCTACCCATATCTTCTTTCATCTCCCTACTATTTTTATTCATCTCCTGACTATTAATTCTCATCTCCCTCATAAACACAGTTAATGGATCTTCAGGAATCTCTATAGACTTTTCTTTCTCTAGACTACCACTAGCCTCAGGATGTACCTCTGTATTCGCCACGAGATTTTCCTCTGAATTCGTGTCAGGGTTAACCTCAGGATTACTCTCAAGATTTACCTCCGACATCTTGGTATTATTCTCTACGCTCTCAACATCGCTACCGCTATCAACCTCCTTATAATTAACTTTCTCGACTTTATTCCTACTTCTCAACTGCCTCTGTTCCTCTTCCGACATCTCGAAGTACACCGTATAACAATTGCCCTTCCAAAATTTCACTTCACTTCACTGTCCCCCAAAAGCACTGACAATTTGCACTGAAATCATACACTCCTCTCCTAAATACCGAATGGTTTTCGTGTCCGACGTTGTAGCGCCAAATGTAACATTTATAAAGGATGTCCTTAACTATGGTGACAATTGTGATGGTCTAATTTAAACAAACATGATAAGAATAAAAATACACTGTGGTGTGACCTTACCTGTGATAGTGTAATATAATAAGTGTTGTTGAGCGCCAGATTCCTATTTAAGACAGTGAATCGAAATTTGTGAATTAACCTCGGCTATCAGCAGTAGAGTGAGACCTAATTATCCCTGGTCGTGGTGAGACAAAGTCATCTAACCAATCCAGTATTTAATCAAGGAGTATGATTGCCTTAAAGTACTAACTACTATGAAAGAAATAGGCATTACGTTAAAGAAAATGAATTTATTAAATGCAAAAACAAAATATTAATAAAACAGAATAGTGATAGTCACACAATTGAATTTAAAATTACTCAATGCGGCAATTAATTTAAAAGAAAATAAACATGAATGAATTGAATCTATCTTGAAGTTACATATTACAGAGACGTCGGATATTTAATTGTTTGCTCACCCAGTCGAAGATTCGTCATATTTAAGTAATGACCGATGATCTCGATGTTACGTCGCATATGTTTAAAAAAATGATGTGATATCTCAATTACTATGAAATATCCTCATTAAGTACGTTGCCATCTGTAGAAAGACTCTTGATCAGGTATATAACCCATTATGTACTAATATAGATGTCGGCAGGACATCGTTCAGTGTCGACTCTGGGTGCTCAGTCCATTAGGACCCAGAAAGCAAGGTTACAACTTCCTTCTTTTATCGAGAGCTGGTGATGAATGAATGTCTTGTCGAGGGTGCAGGTACTAATAACTTCCTTGTCACGTGGTCTTCGATTGTCTCCCACCCCAGTAAGCTTCCCTCTCTCTAGTGTTCATACTCTCACGAGGGCTAATTGCATCACAACTTGTAATATCTTGACGCGTACGTACAGTAGAAAATGGCGTGTAAGTTGCACCATGCGTGAAATATTTGTTCCATTCCTTCTCGAAGGAACTTGATGGTCGAACTCGTGATGGTTACTCATGGCAGTGACGCTGTTTGCCGTGGTGAAATAACTACTACGACGTTCTGTTTGTGACGCATAAGGTTAGTCCATATCGCCAGTCTTGTTGCAATATATAATACTTCGTCTCTTTACAAATAAATGTTAATAAAAATCTTTCTAACTATAATAATAAAAACCGCTTACAATCATCTGATATAAAAATCATCTCATCGATGTACTAATTAATAATAATAATAATAATAACATGATAATAAATGAATAAACCTATAAATATAATAGGTATGGGATCGAATCGTTACAATACCACTCATCCGATTGCAATGAAACTTTGGTGAGTTGTTGTGTACACTCCTGCGAATGATTCTGATTGAGAAATTCCAATTTTGAAACAGGTAGCGCACAAGCAGTTTCAACAAATGAGTGATGGCACGCGAATCGTTTCAACAAAATCCCGTATGCTTTCATATACCATTCATCCGATTGCGATGAAACTTTAATGAGTTATTGTGAACACTCACGTCAAGGTGTTTGACTTAGTAAATCCATTCCACAGTAGGTAGCGCACGAGGATATTCATCAAATGATTTACAGCGTGCGAATAGTTTCAAAATAGTCCCGTATGCGTTAATATACCATTCATCCGATTGCAATGAAACTTTGGTGAGTTGTTGAGCACGCTCCCACGAATGATTCTGAGATAGTAAATCCATTTTACAATGGTTTAGAGGCAGTAAATGGAAAAAGAAAAATATTGTGTATCCAAAGGCACTTCTACAAACAAAGTTACAACGCCAACACTTTCTTTGATTGGCATTGCAACGCTTGCCGGGTACGCTAGTTATATATAAACTCCTGAACTGACGGTGGTTTTGGGGTCTGGGGGGTCGCAACATTGTACCCATTGCAATAGTTATCCTTCTAATGAAATCTAACTAAGAGCATTAATTATTATAACTAATGCATTTTACCCCATGCAAGTAGGATGCAGTCATCTATACAAATAAAAAGTTAAATTATTAAATTAAATTATCGCATTCGATTGATCTTTTCATGATGATTATTTACATTATTTACATGTCAGGATTATGTTTCACACACGCATCATCATCTTAAATATTGTTTACAAGTTGTAATTAAAGTCCAATTAAAAAATAGACCAAGTCAAAAATCTTGAAATTATTTTCCAAAATTCATTATCTGGGCGAGGCTTCCTCAAATAGAATATCATTATAAGCTGTAGAAAAATTGTTCTCACACTTAGCAAATATTTTTGTAGAAGAGCTTTCTTAAAATTACTTATTTGTTATAAACAATTTAAATTGTGAACACTTCACGAATATTCATTCACTGGATCACATCACATACTTAACACTGTGACCTTTAACTAAGTCATAAAACACAGAATCTGACCAAGTCATTCAACTAACTTTTGACGTTGCTTCAGAATAACAACATATTATTTGACGCGGAAGTTTATTAACTGGAGTGGACCTACATTTCACATATTTGGAGCTTGAACCTTATCGAAGGTTAGTCATCTCAATGTGCATTAATGTTGGATGTTGTCAGGCACCACGACTCCTCTTGGAACTCCGTCCTTTCCAAGCATTCCCTTGGCGCTGGGGCCACAAGCATGGCGGTGCGCCTGGGATCAAGGAGTAATAAGGAGAGGCAAGGAAGTAAATCCAGAAGTTACTCCTTCACATATGCTCAAAACATTGCGGTAGTTCCATAAGAAAAGCATGTAATGGTGTGACGTACGTACTTACAAGTGGTGATATTTCACGTGTGGGTCGAAATGTCGACGTGTGGGCATATGTTTGCACAAACAGAACTCCCACCTGCCAAAGTAATGTCATTTCACAAGTAAATGCACTCTATTTGCCATTTATTGTGTTAAGTTTTCATCCTTAGAGTAGCCACCTTAGGGTACTGTTCTAGTATCATTCGTTAAATATTCAAATAGTGGCATATGTGTCCATCAATATAAGTATTTTGATTGCTAGGAATTAATTACGGATATTTTCCTTCGTTTCTTACTGGAAATAGTTTCTGCTTGTCAATTAATGAACGGTTTTACTGTAATCTAATTACCCCAATTTATTTTTAACGTGGCTTGAGCTCTAGATTTATTGCTCGTGGGTGTTAGAAGATTGATATGCCATTATTTGCATATTTTAGCGTGTTAATCTCAAATCTCAGCCTAGACTTGGTTTAGTTTGTTACCGGAACTGAACTGGACTATTAAAAAAATCGTGCAATAAAAACAACAACGCCACCACCCAATTAGTTCACATGCCTTAATATTTTACATTTATTTAATTTATTTAATACACATTCGTGATATAATGGCTGGCATACTGGCATCTCGGTAATTATTTGCCTATTATTTGGTATACGTTAAGAATAGAGGAGGGTGTCTGGTTGCCTGAAATCCCAGAATAATTACATTCAATTCCCAAGTGCTACACTATATTTTAGATCGGTGTATTGCTCTAGTTTTCATTGTAAAATTAAACGTTTTACGGCAGTTTACATGATTTTCGAGTGCGACGGAAGGTATTGTGACTGCCGTACACTTCTCGCTAGCCAGCAAAGATCAACAAATATTCCTTGATTTTCATCGTACAACTTCGTACTATACCTGCACACGAATATTTTACTGGTAATCATACTTAAATCCCACTTAAATAAGTCTACGGTACCGTAGGCTCCATTTACCGCTCGAGCTGGGCAAGTATGGGGGCGTGGTCAGTGCTTCAACTCTCCGCATGCTATAGCGTTGACAGGGCGTCTCCTTATTACTCCTTGCCTGGGATGGCGTCGTTCCCATTTCTCCATCAATATGTGGCCTCGTCCATCTTCACCTGGGTCTCAAGCCCATCATCGTCTTCTCAATGTTGGTCAGCGTGATAGTGTTCCATTTTACGGGCCCGATTATGGTCCAATATTTGTATGTCCACTCGAAAATCAGTAATGTTCAGTGTGAACGGCTAGTCGAAATATGCTTTTCTAAGTCCACTATTAGAAAATATTACGATACGTTAATTACTTGTAATCGCAATCGTTAAATCCTCTGGCATTTGTTTGAGTTACAAATATAATATTCAATCAATTTAAAAGGTGCCTTATTCATAATATTCCAGTATGTCAAGTCATGAGCACTGACCTTCTCTTAAGTCCGCAATAGAGAATATGGTCAGATTGAATATCTCGGATAATTTTTTCTATGTCCACGATCTCGGAATTCGTCGGACTACACTTCACAAATATTCACTCGATTGGTTATAAGTGCCACAAATTCTGGTTTCTGCGTCCACAGACGACTTACAAAAACAACCTAGGTGATGTTACAACGTATATTGCAGTCGGCTTAGCAAGTTTGGAATATATTCCAAAATATGTCCAGCGCACTGTCTCTTGCGGCATAGTCACGTGGTGTTTAGCGTAAGACACCAGCTGGAGTAGAGTCCTCAGCTCCAGGTTAAGTTAGTTAGTTAGTTATTGTTGTTTTAAGGGGCTGAACTACGAGGTCATCTGCCCCTCTTAACACAGATTAAAGAATACAAATTTTGAATTGAATTTAAAATTTTGAGGTGGACATCTAAATTTAAAAAGACCAAAAATTAATAAAACAAAAACAAACAATTAAATAAAAAATAAAAATTATAAAAATAAACAAAAATTACGGAAAAAACAAAACATTATCATTCAAAAACGAACAAGTCGTTGAGTCAATGTTCACTGGAAAATTTAGATTGCTGGCCCTAACCCAATCTCACTTATAAAGCGGATAACGCGATCAGCAGCCACCGCGTCATCGGCTAATATAAGTTTGAGTGTCGTCTGCAAACCAAGGTTTCTTCGTAAGTCAGCAAGATCCACACACTCGGTAAAAATGAGGGCCACGGTGAATACGGCTCCACAGGTACAAAGTGGGGGGTCTTCCCTTCTCATTAGGTACGAGTGGGTGGATCTTGTATGACCTATCCTTAGCCTACACAAAATGACTGACTCTCGCGAGTTGATCCCTTGATCGCTCTCAGTTTACTGGGCAGTGGGTCAGCTAGCCACTGGCTCTCCCAAAAAGCCAGAACTTGATCTGCTAACTCATTTCCCGCAATTCTCATGTGGCTTGGAAGCCACAGAAAGGTGATTCGAGTGTCAGCGTGGCACAGCCCGGCTAGTAGGTCGTGGATTCGCTGCACTAGGGGGTGTTGCGGGAAACATGTAGCAATTGACTGCAACGAACTCAAAGAGTCGGTACACACGAGAAAGTGGATTCGTGCATCCTGTAGTGCAAACTGCAGAGCTTCATAGATGGCAACGAGCTCCGCAGTAAACACACTACAGGCCTCAGGCAAAGAGATCTTGGTATTTGCACCATCAAAAACGTAAGCACAACCCACTTTCTCGTCCACCTTCGAACCATCCGTGTATAGAATGCCAGCGTCCGGAAATTGGTGAACTATGCTGTGGAACTGCCTCAGGTAAACGGAGGCATCCGTGTTCACCTTAGGACCTCGGTGCAGATCTAACCGAATTTCCGGACGCGGGATTTGCCACGGAGGCACCTCGCTAGATGTCCGGATCATACAGGGACCTACAGCCACTCCTATTTCAGTACACGAGCTATCAAGTCTAATACCAACCGGTCGAGTGGCACGAGGCCGGGTGGCGTAACCCTGGTGGTTTTGGGTACCGAAGAGAGCTTGATAGGTCGGGTGATGCGGCATTTGACGCACATTGGCAGCATATGCTAAAAGCATATGTTGGCGTCTATAATTTAAAGGTGGAACACCCGATTCGGCGAGTAGGCTGGGTATCGGGCTGGTCCGGAAGGCACCGGTAGCCAGCCTAACGCCACTATGGTGGATACTGTCCAGCATTTTCAAGGTTGCCGGCCTTGCTGAACCGTATGCCGCAGAACCATAGTCTAGACGGGACAGGACGAGGGCTTGGTAGAACCGTAGCAGCACCGCACGGTCAGCCCCCCACGTAGTGCCACTAAGAAACCTGAGCATGTTCAGTTTCCTGAGACATGTCATTTTCAATTGCCGTATATGGTGCTGCCACGTTAACTTGCTGTCAAAATGGAGCCCCAGGAAGCGATAAGTGTCAACCAACGGCAGCGCAGCATCCCTGAGATGTAGTTCAGGGTGTAAATGTAGCCTCTGTAGCCGACAAAAATGGACGACGGAGGTTTTCGCTGCTGAAAAACGAAAACCCCGGTCGTGAGCCCACCTGTCGACCCGGTTGATAGCTAGCTGCAATTGCCGTTCCACGACTGCCATACTTCCAGAGCTGTAATGCAGAGCTAAATCGTCTACATACAGCGATGGAACTACCGCGGACCCGGCGGCGGCAACAATGCCATTAATGGCAATCGCGAACAAGTTGACACTCAGCACTGAACCCTGAGGAACTCCATTTTCTTAGGTATAGTATTGCGATAATGTCCTACCGACCCTTACACGGAAGAGTCGGACGGACATGAAATTCGCAATGAAAGTCGGTAAGTTACCACGGAGTCCCCACTTGTGAAGGGTGGAAAGGATCCCGTAGCGCCATGTGGTGTCGTAGGCTTTCTCGAGGTCAAAGAAAACCGTGACTAGGTGCTGCTTTCGGAAAAAAAAGCCTCCTGTATGGCGCTCTCAAGTCGCACCAGATGGTCAGTGGTGGACCTATGAGAGCGAAATCCACATTGGTACTCAGACAGGAGACCTTTATCCTCCAAGTACCACACCAGTCGACGGTTCACCATCTCTTCGAGCAGCTTACATAGGCCATTTGTCAAACAAATAGGCCTATAGCTGCTTACAAACTTGGGATCCTTTCCAGCCTTAGGAATCGGTATCACGATCCCCTCTCGCCATTGAGATGGAAACTCCCCTTCAATCCATATACGATTAAAGAGGATCAACAGTTGTTTTATACTGGATTCGCACAGATGCTTTAACATTTGATTATGTATGTTATCCGGTCCAGGAGCCGTATCCCTGCACAGTGTAAGCGCACTGCGCAGTTCCCATTCAGAGAAAGGTACATTATAGGACTCTGAAGCAGCAGTGGCAAAGGACAAGGGGTGAGTCTCTGCCTCCCGCTTCAGAGTCAGAAATGTAGGATCGTAACTCCCGGAGCAGGATACATCGGAGAAGTGCGAGCCAATGCTGTTGGCAATGGCGAGATGGTCCGTGATGATGTCTCCATTGATGGACACTCCGGGTATCGACATTGATGTCGGGAGTCCGGAGATCCGGCGAAGCTTAGTCCACACTTGAGTTGATGGAGTATGCGCCGTCATAGACGACACATACTTTTCCCACGTCGTTTTCTTATTCTCCCGAATCAGATATCGGGCTCTGGCACGCATCCTTCTGAAGGTGATAAGGTTGGCCATGGTGTTTTGCCTCCGATAGCATTTGAAAGCACGTCGACGATCTTTAATGGCTGCTGCAATCTCGGCTGTCCACCAAGGGACAAGATTCCGGCGTGAGTTTCCGGATGAGGAAGGTATTGTTTCTCAGCAGCAGCCAAAATACCATTCGTTATGTGAATGGTCTGATCGTCGACACTCTCAAAGGTATCTTCGGCAAACACCGCACGTGCCGTGAAAGTTGGCCAATCAGCCCGACGGAGAAGCCATCGACTTGGTAACTCGATGGCTCTCTGGTTCGGAAGAGTAACGAGAATTGGAAAATGGTCACTATTACAAAGGTCGTCGTGTACACCCCACTGTAGCAGGGGAACCAGCGCACGGCTGCACAAGGTAATATCAACACTTGAATAAGTACCGTGTGCAATAGAGAAGTGCGTAGGTTCCCCTGTGTTCAACAAACACAGGTCCAGCCGCCTGATCAGCCTCTCAAAATCTCTCCCTTTACCGCTAGTGGTAGCGGAGCCCCAGATGGTGTTGTGGGCATTAACATCTCCCAGAAGGAGAAAAGGAGGGGGGAGCTCAGAGACTAGATCCTCCAGCTGTCCGTAATCCGGTTGAGAATCAGGCGGGATGTACACGTTACATACTGTTGCCATTACTGGCAACGAAGTACGAACTGCAACTGCTTCTAGCTGAGTACGCAACGGCACCTCTTCACTAAAGAGGCTAGAGTGGACGAGAGTGCAGACGCCACCGGCGGCCACAGCTCCGTCCACCCGGTCTTTAGAGAAGAGTTTGAAGTGTCGCATTGTTGTCTCATGTCCGGGACGAAACCTGGATTCCTGAAGACAGACAATGTTTGCCGTAAACTGAGAAATCAATTGGCGTACTTCAGCGAGATGTCGAAAATAGCTATTACAGTTCCATTGTAATAGTGCCATAGTGTGGACTTAAGTAGAAGATAGTCGTCTACTTATGCTTAACCGTTTGCCAACCATCCCTATCCTTAGGAGTGGGTGATAGGGTAGGAGAGCATTCCTCAATCTCCACATCTCCTTCGGAGGACGAAGAAAACGGAGCGAATGCTCTCTTGGTTGGCGAACGGTTATCGCCGGACTTTCCGGGTCTCGTCCTTGGTGAAGAGCGAGAGCGGTGAGGAGGGACCTTCTCCCGGTCCGATGACTGGGAGTCCGTCCCCGGCACGTCCCGACTATTTTTCTTCTTGAACCGGCGTTGACGTCTATTTGGGGAAGTAGTTGGTCCCTTCCCCCCTGACGTCTCCGTCCTGCCAAACAATGCAGCACTTGCTAGGACTGCTCCTCCGGTGGTCGTGGAAGCAGAATTGCCAGCAGGTATTGGAGCTGCCTTTTCAGCAGGAGGGCAAGAGAGACGGCGATGATCAGTCTCTTTCTTACCCGCCGTTCCTGTTCCCTGTTTTGTTTTGCTGGATGTGGGTCCAGCCGTGGCCGGCGAAGACTTCCTCCTCGAACGAGTCGGAGATTGCTTCTTCACTGGCCTTATCGGAGGAGTTGCCTTCTCCGATGGCGCCGGTTTAGTTGGAGGCACCTGCGCCTTTTGTTGGATGCCAGAAGAAGATTCCGTAACCTTCTTCTGGCTAACAGGGGTGATAATAGGGCTATTTGTAGCCCCTTTAACAGTGGTAACTCTTTTAGAACTTGTTTCCGTTGTCAAGTTTGCCGCTTGATTACTAGATTCGTTTGATACCTTTTGAGCATATGATACTGAGAAAATAGGAGAGGCCATGGAGCGATATTTTCTGCGTGCTTCAGTGTAGGAGAGCTCGTCTAAGGTCTTTATTTCTTGAATTTTCTTCTCCTCTAGGAAGGCAGGACATTCCTTCCAGCGAGGAGAGTGCTCTCCCTTGCAATTTGGACATGCGGGAGGTGGTGTACATTCCGCTCCCTCATGAGTGGCCTTGCCACAGGAAAGACAGATAGGCTTTCCCGAGCAACGAGATGAGGTATGTCCAAATCGCTGACACTGAAAACACCGCAATGGAGATGGAATATACGGTCGCACATCGAGAGTGTACATTGACACTTTGATCCTCTTGGTCAGGCTATCCGACTCAAACGATAAGATGAACGCCCCGGTGTCAACTAGTACACCATTCATCTTACGTTTGATTCGTCTCACCTCGACAACGCCATGCTTTCCAGTTCTTTCCAGGATACGCTCGTCGGTAGTGTTCACCAGGTCCCTAAGAAATATTAAACCTTTCTTCAGGTTTAGGGACTGGTGCTTCACTACCTCGACTGGAATACCACCGAAACTTGACGTCCCAAGAAGACCATCTGTCTGTCTCTTTCCTTGAGTTTTTATCAAGAGTGCGCCGTTTCGCAGCTTTTTTACTGTGTCTACATCGCCCCATTTCCCCTCAATTGCATCATGTAAATCAAAAGGATCAACGTTTGTAAAATTTTGCCCATCGGTCCTTGTTACCATAAGGTACCGAGGGAAAAACGTCGAATCCTTTTCATCAAGCGGCGAAACTAGAGGCATAAACTTCCTCTTCTTAAATTTTAAAGACGGCTTTGTAAGGGAGCCACCCTGTGAAATAATGGACGCTATGTTTGGTCCCACGAGTAGCTAGGGAACTAAAAGTCAACCCCCGGCAGAGCCCCGCTTGCCCGGGGTAAGGCTAAGGTTCTCCAGAGGTCGCCAGGTATCTGGAGGTGGGTCGCTTGTGACTACTCACTCAGTAGCCATTCATCACCTCGCCACGACCACTCAGCTTGTGATTAGGGGAGGATTCCACCTCCTGTCACGCACACACACATTTACACCAAAGAAAGAAAAGATGAGACAAGGGCCAACTAAGGCGGGAAAGTGAAAGACTCCCTAGGCCTAGGATACCCTAATACCGTCGGGGTCAGAAGAGAACAAGAGTTGACCAAGTGAGGTCGGCAGGAAAGAAGACAGAGAGGAGCCCGGCACAAGTAAGTGGAAGCAATGCCGGACTCAGCTGGGGCCCCGTGGTCGCCAACCCACTTCCCACTAGATGTGAGCCCCTGGGGGTTCAGCTCCAGGTTATAAAGCCACATATCATTGGCTTTCACCTTCGAAATTAAACAACTTTTCTCCTGCATTATCAATCCTCCAAAAGTACTGTAGAGTAGACTTCCTCCACATCCCATAAATACTGTACCTATATTAATGCCTCATATATTTCTAATGTGTATGCTGGTATTGGTTCAGGGCCCGCGCGCTCTGTTCAAATTCACAAGGAAAGCAGCGTGCACTTGACCTCTAGCTTCCAAGCATCGCGCTAGCCATGCTGCCAAGTCTCATCAGGGCACAGTATGCAAAGTTCAGCTTGCATACATTCTAATATATTGAGATTAGAATTTAAAAAATCAACAGTTGGCAGCCCTTTTGACACTAAAGGAACCGCATATTCATATATTTTCTGTTGCACAAATCCAATTGATAGTATGGAAGTTCAAATCATTTAAGGCTTGGGCCTAGTTAGTTATTGTTGTTTTATGGGGCGGAACTACGAGGCCATCTGCACCTAAGCTTGGACCTATCAGCAGGCATAGAATCATGTTGGCAACACTGTCAAAATGGGCTCCTGTAAATTTACCTGATTTGATATTATCCACACGTGTGTCAATTGTGGAGCAGTTCCCACGCATACCTTCCGAGTTCATTTTAACTGCAGTTTTGCAACAGTTGGTAGTACTGACGTTATTTTCAAATATGACCGTGACATATTTAGATATTAGGTATGCTAAAAAAAGGTATAGAGGGAAATGTTTGGAACACAATTTTTGACTTCATAACTTAGTTTGGACTAGTTAGGAGATGAACATATCAAAAGTCCCCGCCCGTAGCCTTTGAGTCGTGGGGGAGGGGGAGGGTTTGAATGTCCAATTTTTCGTTTTATCGCTTAAATCTCGGATACTATGCGTCCTAACGAAATGACCACTCTATACAAAATGAAAGCTGATTAAATTTGCTCCAAGTTTAACTCAGTTAAGTTCTTCGATACCTTGTATAGTTTTCGCGTTATCCGCTCTTGAAAGTCTGTAATTTTGGAGAGAAAAAAGCCTCTCATTTTTTGCTCTTTTTGACCAGATAACTCTTCAACTATGCACCCAAAAAATAAATACTGGGCAGAGGCTTGTAGTTAGTTAGTTAGTTATTGTTGTTTTAAGGGGCGGAACTACGAGTTCATCTGCCCCTCTTAACACAGATTAAAGAATACAAATTTTGAATTGAATTTAAAATTTTGAGGTGGACATCTAAATTTAAAAAGACCAAAAATTAATAAAACAAAAACAAACAATTAAATAAAAAATAAAAATTATAAAAATAAACAAAAATTACGGAAAAAACAAAACATTATCATTCAAAAACGAACAAGTCGTTGAGTCAATGTTCACTGGAAAATTTAGATTGCTGGCCCTAACCCACTCTCACTTATAAAGCGGATAACGCGATCAGCAGCCACCGCGTCATCGGCTAATATAAGTTTGAGTGTCGTCTGCAAACCAAGGTTTCTTCGTAAGTCAGCAAGATCCACACACTCGGTAAAAATGTGGGCCACGGTGAACACGGCTCCACAGGTACAAAGTGGGGGGTCTTCCCTTCTCATTAGGTACGAGTGGGTGGATCTTGTATGACCTATCCTTAGCCTACACAAAATGACGGACTCTCTCCGGGCCCGGAAGGAGCTCCGCCACACGCGAGTAGTTCCCTTGATCGCTCTCAGTTTACTGGGCAGTGGGTCAGCTAGCCACTGACTCTCCCAAAAAGCCAGAACTTGTAGGCGTAACTGAGAGCGAATATCTCTAGCGGGTACCTCCATTGGTCGAGGTGGTAGTGATACCGCCTCTTTTGCAGCTTGATCTGCTAACTCATTTCCCACAATTCCCATGTGGCTTGGAAGCCACAGAAAGGTGATTCGAGTGTCAGTGTGGCACAGCCCGGCTAGTAGGTCGTGGATTCGCTGCACTAGGGGGTGCTGCGGGAAACATGTAGCAATTGACTGCAACGAACTCAAAGAGTCGGTACACACGAGAAAGTGGATTCGTGCATCCTGTAGTGCAAACTGCAGAGCTTCATAGATGGCAACGAGCTCCGCAGTAAACACACTACAGGCCTCAGGCAAAGAGATCTTGGTATTTGCACCATCAATAACATAAGCAAAACCCACTTTCTCGTCCACCTTAGAACCATCCGTGTATAGAATGCCAGCGTCCGGAAATTGGTGAACTATGCTGTGGAACTGCCTCCGGCAAACGGTCGCATCCGTGTCCACTTTAGGACCTTGGTGAAGGTCTAACCGAATTTCCGGACGCGGGGCTTGCCACGGAGGCACCTCGCTAGATGTCCGGATCATACAGGGACCTACAGCCACTCCTATTTCAGTACACGAGCTATCAAGTCTAATACCAACCGGCCGAGTGGCACGAGGCCGGTTGGCGTACCCCTGGTGGTTTTGGGTACCGAAGAGAGCTTGATAGTGTTACGGCTGTGAGTTTGTTTCATCGCTCGCCGCATGAGTCACAACTGCCCCAGGGCTGGGCTGTGCTCTGCCTCAGTGTATTGCGTACGCCTTATGCAACAGGACTACTAGGACAAAGGGATGGTCCAGAATATTCGTGACTCAGCCAGTGAAGGAAACCTCGAGAAGCCGTGAACCCTGGATGGGTCTAGAAGCATTTATTGAGTCACCGGCCTGCTATATAAGAGCGAATTGTCAAGGAGTGTATTGGAGTGTGTGTTTTACGAGCTAGTGCGAGCGTTTATCCTGAGCGACAGAAGTGTGGTGACTTGCGAAACCCCTAGTGAAGCCGATTCTCTTGACAGCGAGGGAGTGAGAAGCATACAGGGGACTGCCTGTGTTTTGAGCGAGTGTGATTTCACTGAGCGACAGTGGTATTGTGGCGAAGTGCCGTGCGAGTTACGAAATCCAGTGACATTGTTTCCCCAGCTTGTGGACAGCGAAGCAGCGTGTAGCAGGTTATCGTAAGTAACTGTAGTTTGTGTACATAAGGAAGAGGTGCAGGTATTCCATGGGCCTCATTAGTGGAGAATTAGCTGCATGACTAAGTGAAAGGGGCAAGAGCGCTCAAGGAAGAGACTTGAGGAAACTGGAGTAAGGTTCTAATTGCTTGTATTTGCTGTTGAGTGGTGTATCTTTCTGGCCGCAATAAAGTTAATTATTTCTTTAAAGGAACAATCCGTGTTGTGCTTCAACCCACCGTAATCCAGTTAACAAAAGTGCCACTAGGGGGGTGGCACGTAACAACTACGTGCCACCCCCTAGTGGCACTTTTGTTAACTGGATTACGGTGGGGGTACAAAGCACAACACCAATTACTGCTTAAAGAAATAATTAACTTTATTGTGGCCAGAAAATTACACTAATCAGCAAATACAAGCAATTAGGAGCCTTACTCCAGTTTCCTCAAGTCTCTTCCTTGAGCGCTCTTGACCCTTCCACTTGTCAACAGACCACAGATGTTAATCCGTCCTAATGAGTACGGTGGCCTTGACAGAAACTACCTGCTCCTCTCCTTTATGTTCACCGACCACAATTACTTACGATCACTTGCTGCAGGCTATTTCGCTGTCCACAAGCTGGAGAAACAATGTCACTGGATTTCGTAACTCGCACGGCACTTCGCCACAATACCACAGTCGCTCAGTGAAATCACACTCGCTCAAAACACAGGCAGTCCCCTGTATGCTTCTCACTCCCTCGCTGTCAAGAGAATCGGCTTCACTAGGGGTTTCGCAAGTCACCACACTTCTGTCGCTCAGGATAAACGCTCGCACTAGCTCGTAAAACACACACTCCAATACACTCCTTGACAATTCGCTCTTATATAGCAGGCCGGTGACTCAATAAATGCTTCTAGACCCATCCAGGGTTCACGGCTTCTCGAGGTTTCCTTCACTGGCTGAGTCACGAATATTCTGGACCATCCCTTTGTCCTAGTAGTCCTGTTGCATAAGGCGTACGCAATACACTGAGGCAGAGCACAGCCCAGCCCTGGGGCAGTTGTGACTCATGCGGCGAGCGATGAAACAAACTCACAGCCGTAACACCACACCCTTCCTAAAAGGCTGATCGTCCCGATCAATCATTGGTCCGTCTGTGTCCCTCCTTAGGCTGCCAGGCGATCTCGATGCACGATCCTCATCTTCGCCCTCGGGCTCCGCTGGATCCTGTAGACGACATCGTTGATCCGTTTCACGACTCGGTACGGGCCCTCCCAGGACTTCTGCAGTTTGGGTGACAGGCCTTTCTTCCGTAATGGGGTGAAGAGCCAGACCAGGTCGTCCTCGTGGAATCCGCCGGCATCCGTCTGTTGGTCGTATCGGGTCTTCATTCGGTCGGTCTCGATCCGGAGTTTTCTCCTCGCAAACGCGTGCACGTCCTCCAGTTGGTCGACCAGTTCTTGACAATACTGGCTTACCGGGATCGGATCATTCCCAGGTCGGCCAAAGGCAAGATCGACAGGTAGACGGAGCTCCCTCCCAAACATGGCCCGGGCTGGTGTGCACCCGGTGGCTTCATGCAAGCCGGCGCGGTAGGCCAAGAGAAATAGTGGAAGATGTTTGTCCCAATCCCTCTGGTGCTCGCTGACGACTATTCGGAGATGGTTCTCGATGGTGCGATTGAATCGCTCAACCATCCTGTCGGACTGAGGATGTAGCGGCGTTGTCCTTGTCTTCCGGATTCCCAGCAGCTGGCACAGGTTCTGGAACACCTGCGACTCGAAGTTCCTCCCTTGGTCGGAGTGCAGCTCCAGGGGTACTCCGTACCAGCTGACGAATTCTTTCACCAGGGTCTCTGCGATCGACGCGGCTTCTTGGTTAGGGAGCGCATACGCCTCCGGCCATTTGGTAAAGTAGTCGCTGACGACCAATATGTTGTGGTTCCCTGCCTCGCTTAACGGGAATGGCCCAGCAACATACATGGCCACTCTCTCCATGGGGCCGCCCACGTTTTAGGTCTTCAGTGGACCCCGTCGTCTTCGTCCTGGGCCCTTGCTGGCTGCGCAAGCGTGGCCCCTCGAGCAGTGGTTCTCCACGTCAGTTCGGCATCCGATCCAGTAGAACCGCTCTCTCAGCTTCTCCAGGGTTGGGCTGTGCTCTGCCTCAGTGTATTGCGTACGCCTTATGCAACAGGACTACTCGGACAAAGGGATGGTCCAGAATATTCGTGACTCAGCCAGTGAAGGAAACCTCGAGAAGCCGTGAACCCTGGATGGGTC